>BGNK01001346.1:831-31923 GCA_003297005.1 Symbiodinium sp. clade A Y106 | reverse complement strand
CTCGCTCGCTCGCTCGCTCGCTCTCTCTCTCTCTCTCTCTCTGTTGCTCCCTCTCGCTCGCTCCGCTCTCTCATTCTCGCGTCTTGCACAGCTCGACCAGGCAGGGCCTCATGCTCGCAAAGATGAAAGGGGTAGAGATGGCCACGGCGCCCGTCATCGTCTTCTTGGAGGCATTCCAAGCCTTCGATTCGCTATGATTCGGTCTCACTAAACCCCCAAAAGTCCAAACTGCAGATCGAAAATCCCCGCTATTTTGGGGCATCTGAAGTTCAGTGCCTCTGCTCGCGGCAGTCAGCCCTTGGTCAGGCTCACGTCATTCCAAACAAACACTGGCTTCAGCACATCTTGCATCGCGTGGTCGTGAATCCCAAGGCTTGGGGGTGGGGACTGCGGCAGTGAGTAAGAAGACCCTCAGTGAGAACTTCTCTGACTTCTCATGTTAAACACCCTCTAAACATCCGCCTGAACCGCAAGAGGGTTCTACACCTTGCGAAGGTTGAAGGAATTTGCCATGTCCTGTAGCAGCAGGCGCTGTTTCTCATCCAGTGCTTGGCTGTAGCTTCGTGCAGTCGAGATTAAGGTTCAATTCGTCGCCCGTAACAATCGCTACTCCGGTTATGGTTTGGAGCAGGTTTAGACATTCTCGCTTCATTGTTGCTCGGGCCATGTTGGCTAAAGCTACAGCAACATTCTACATCATCGCGTAACACACGAGTGACTCGGCTCTTGGTTGTCAGACCTCACAAGAGTCTGTGTCAATATTTGTGTCTGTGGCATCGCAGAATGAATGCCCATAAGTGACCCCGAAATTCCGGTTTTGAGGCGCTCGCCATGCCAACCTTGGATCAAATTCCTCAGGAGAATTGGCACCTGCACCTGTGCTCTAATCTTCGAGTCTGTAGATTGTACGGTGCGCCGGAAGACTACATGAATGCACTCGTAGGGTTGAATGGGCAGCACTCGCCGATGTTCCAAGGATAGGCTGGGAATCAGTGTCCTGTCAGGGCTTCGAGGCTTCAGTCGAAGAAACTATTGCTGTCTCGATGAGCTTTGTTGCAGCTGCCCGCTTTGGAAGATATGCCTACTCCGAATTCAGGAAGTCGCAGGCCGTTCGGGCCTTGCAGCTGACAGATCGAGTAGGAGGATGTGTGATCGTCTCATGAGGGTCAGTAAACAGCCCTCAGCCCGAAACCCAGGTACCACCCAATGCCACCGGGCCACTGGCGCTACGAGTGGAACTTCAACCTCGTCTACACGACACCCTGCAGAGTTGGGAGCAGACGTTGTCATCAGGTCAGATCAGATCACCGCATTTCTTGTTGCTGCCCTGTCGGTTTTTTTTGCTGCTGCTGCTGCTGCTACGTACAACTACTACGTACAACTACTACGTATAACTATTGCCAACTATTGTTGTTCCCTCTTACTTTTGTGGTTGTGGGTTCTCGCTTGATTCTCGCTGGTCGAGAAGCAGAACAGAAGGTATGCTACTGGATTCAATGTTCTGCCTGCCGAACTCCCAACCTTCACCCCATCAGCACAGCAAATCGCAGTCCGCTCCATGAGCCAAGGAATCCCGGCAACGTCATTCGAAATGACAAGCCCGACCCCTACGACAGCCCGGGCACCGAATCTGCACTGGGTTGGCTTCTTCATCTCGCGAAGACGGGCAGGGACTCTCAAAGTGGATTCCTGCAAACCTCCTAAGCCCAAGCCTTACAATCATGACTCGCAGCTAGCATGGATCGACCTACACCCCAGCACGCGAGATCGTTACACAGAGACAGACCCCAAGGCACATCGGGCGGAATCTTCGCCATGCGCAGAGACTGGTTTCAGCAGCTGGGGCTCTTCGATGCCGGCATGCGCGAGTGGGGAGGCGAAGCCTGTGACGAAAGCGCTGATCGCAGCAATAGGTCTAACTCCTCTTGCAGCCAGAACCGGGAGAATCATAGACTGTGGTGGTCGTGTCTGAAACGGGAACCCAGGGACCCAGACTCGCGTTGAAGAGCTTTGCTGGGCTTGGGATTGGTCTTGGGGAGCTGACAGGCGACCACATGGAGTTGACCATGAAGGCTCGAGAGCTGCGCCGAGTCAGAGGTTCTCGTTCAAACGCCGGGATTGTGCAGTACTTGTAGCTGCAGAAAGCTGAATGCGAAACTCATCCGATGAGTTTCCTCTGCCATCGTCTTTGTGTTCTATGTTTGGCTTCTATGAAGGCATTGCTACCTGCATCTGCCCACTGCAACTTCGACCCACTGCGCCGACATCGTGACCGTCGGTATTATGTTAATGAAAACCATCACGCCGAAGGGGATGCAATGACCATCAGAGCCGGACCTCGGCTCCATCCTAAACCCAAGCTCCTTTTTTCACAGCCCACAGCTTTGCACTTTACCTCCTAGAAACTCGAATCACATCTCAACCTGGCCCATATCACTTTTATGATGTCATGTGCCTTCAGAGCCACGGCGGAGGTGTGGCGCTGTGGCGGCCGCATTGAGATCGTTCCGTGCTCGCGAGACCTGTCCAGCAAGGTCTTCTTGCATTTACCATCCTGCGATGCGAAGCATTTCTTCGTGTTTTCTTGCGGATTTTCCATAAAACTTAACCGCTACACATACCCGCTTCGTCCGACCTACGCGCTGTGGAGAGCATCTTTCGTGGCACTGGTAGTGGTGGTGGCAGCAGTAGCAGCAGCAGCAGCAGTAGGCGTAGGCGTCGGCGTCCACATGGCCTTCTGTCGATAGTACCATATTGAGGCTTTCGCCTGTACTGCAGCTTGCTCAGGAGTGGGACACCTCTTCCGGGATCCTAGTCACAGGCTGGCTCCGTTAGTCAGGTTCTCCTTGTGCGCGCAGGTCTCAGCCACTTGTGCTCTGTCAAGCGTTTCGGGTAGCCGAGCCTCAACCCGAAACCTCCAAGCCCTGAGACCCTACGACGTGGACGTCAATACGGTGGTCTACAACTACAAGCGCCTAGCGGAGCTGTGGGCTCAGGCGGGAAGATGCCAACCGGCAAGCGGGAAGCACTCGATGGCCAGTGACTGACAAAGATACTCTGCAGACTGACGACTTTATAGTACAAGTACTAATGGCTTTAAAGTACTAGAAGGGCCCTGCCCTTTTGCATCTGCTTGACACGTGTAGCCTACCCGAAGTCAGTGATGCTTGCGATGATTGGGCCACTCTTGGGTCCCACAGCTCACCCCTGGAACAGGACCACCTGGACTACTTCTACAAGATGAAGCCTGAAGCAGCTGCTGGGTTATGTGTAGCACGGGAACCTACGTTTTCATCCCCCGAAGCACTAAGGCCAGTGATTTGTTAAGCTTCCGTGATGTCGCCGGCCCAGGTTAACATGAAGCTGACCGACATGGAGCCTGTCAAGGCGAACTACAACAAGCTGAAAGAAGAACTGGGCTGCAAGGATTTGAAATGGTATTTAGAGAGACTCAGCAGCAGCCAGGATGTTAGAGTTCGCACAGTTTTCCTTGTTGTGCTTTCTCTCTATCTCTCTCTCTCTCTCTCTGTGTCTCTCTGTGTCTCTCTGTGTCTCTCTGTGTCTCTCTGTGTCTCTCTGTGTCTCTCTCTCTCTCTCTCCCTGCCTCCCTCTTTCTGCGCGTGGTCGAACCGGCGGAGGCCGAAGTTGCGAGGTTGAAGCATACGTGCTAGGTTCCAGACTTGGCGTCTTGCACCTATTGCAAGCGTGCAGTAACGCTGTCGGCATCATGTCCTCCTCTCCGAACCGATGTGACCTGGAAATCCCAGATCCCTGGAAGGAATGTAGATCATGAGATGGACTGGGAGCGGGACGTGCTCTGCCATCCCCATGCGCCCGCGGGACACGAGATGAAGTGCAAGGGCAGACTGATTCCAGGCACCTTGGGGGAGTCATTAGGGCTCTTAGACAGTCTTGCACTTGGTTGTACACACACACACACGCATACAGACTTTGTAGATTGTAGATCAGGGTCAGAGTCGCGCAAGGTCGTTGGACAGTCACGCAGACCATTCCCAAGGACGAGTATCTGCAAAGAGACTTCGCTGCAATCATTGTGACTACCCAGTACTTGAACGACTCCACGCCCGTGGACTTGGATCCTAATCCTCGCCTATCCGAAATCCTCGTCAAGTTATCCTATGCCACAACACCCTGTTGGAGCCTGATATCGGATATTTGGTTGTGGAGTTGAGGATAGCATAGGCATATTATCGACAGTCTTGTAGAGCCTTCAAGCACGAAGGTCCAGGGCATGCTACATAAGACCCTGTGCAATGAGGCTGCAATGTCGTTTCTGCAGTTTAACAGCTACTCCAGTGTACCTACGTGTTCACTTTTTAAAGTTGTGTTTCTGCTGTTGTTTAACTGCTACCCTGCCATAAAGTCCAATCCTGCAACGTTGTTCTTTTCTTGTGCGGCTACATCTCTTGTAGTCATACTGTTGTGTCACTGCAACTCTCGATACTAGTGTGAGACACCGTTCGTTTAATCGGCTACTATTTGTCCCATCACTACTGCGCTTCTTGCTGTACCACGGTTACTGTTTCATCACTGTCTTTTTATGTTGCACTCTTGCTCTTGCAATGTAGTGACTTAGTGTTTCCACCGCCTGCCCGAGGAAAACAGGCCGCAGACGAAAGGAATGGGCTCATACCGAGACACTCTGGTGAGCTCTAGGTCTCCTTTGGGGCCTGTCGTAGCTTGTGCTGGATTCCCACGTCATGCTGAGTCAGAGATGCAGAATCTCAGGATAGGCTGAGATCTAGGCGGTCTAGGCAAAGATTTCTGAGCGGCGCGCTCAAGTGAAACCGCCTGCAAGTCGCTGCGCCATGAGGCCCGAGTTGCAGAAAAGCTCACGTGCCCGTGCTTGTAGGGCAGACTGCAGACTGCCTACGGCAAGTTAACCTTTCAAAGTTTTCTTCGGGCAGCTTTGAATCCAGGGCTAACTCTTCTTGAGTCTCAGCGCTATCAATACAAAAGGCTGTTCTTGGCATGGAAGCCCCTCATCCTGGACCCGGCGCGCCGTGTAAATCCAAAGTCTTCCTTGGGACTTGAACCCGTCGGCCCGTGCTTCCCTGTCTAAGGTTGGAGCCCATGGTGAAGGCCTTGCGCCACAGCTTGCATGTGCCCGAGCGACTTAGCCTCAACTTATGAATAGGGCTCTCCTCGCAGCTCGAGCAGGATTTATTTGGTTTCGGATTTCTCCATCAGAAGGTTGCCCGCTCTCCCTCGGTGTGCCTCTCTCACTCACTCATTCTCTTTCTTAGTGTTTTCTTGCATATTTGTGTGTTTTGCTTTTCTTTTTCTCCTCTCTCTCTCTCTCTTTTTCTCTCTCGCTCTGTCTCTCTCTCTCTCTCTCTCTCTCGCTCCGCCGTGCGCTTTCCCTCCCTTCTCCCTGCTGTCTTCCGCATCTTTAAACTCAATCCACCACCGCAACGATGACTGGGACTGCCACCGCAGCCGCCATCTGTCACCCTAGTCCCACAAACCGCGGTGGTTGGTACCACTTATCACAGAGTCCCTCGATTCCACGGCCCGCGAGCCAAGATCGTCTCCCGAGAAGATGTTCAAAGCGAACTATCCTCTTGTACGGGTGCAATCTGGCTTGTTCCATATCTTGCGGACTCTCTGCTGTCTGATCTGCTGGAGATGTTTCTTGTGGCAACCCGCTGCCGCCACCGCCGTCGTCGTCGTCATCATCACCACCACCAGCACCACCACCATCATCATCTTCGCTATTCGAAAGCATCATCCTCATCCCCTTATCCATCGTCATGCTCGTCCGTCGTCCCCTAACCCGCTAGTGATCCTGCCAAGTCTCGTGTGTCCTTGGCAGAGATTTCCTTGGACTCAGCCTTCCTGAGGCTGCCCGAGGCCGCTGGCGTGCCAACCACGGCTCTGGAGAAACTCGACGCATGAGTTACTATAGGGCCTGTCCGATTACCTATACTATTTTGGGAGTTCCTCATGATATCTATAGTACAATGGGCCTAATGGGCCCCAAAACGCTATTCCAATCATTAAGGCCCCTATATTAGTGAGTTAGTGCGAGTCGGAGTGGAAAATTGAAATGTAGGGTTTGGGAGATGCTTGTGGTGCTGTAGCTGATCCCCAATGCGAACTACCCACACTCCCCAAGACACTCACTTACATTAATCATTCTCATGAACCTCATGTGTAGTTAAAATTACTGAGGTCATCAACTACAAACGCCAGACCCCTACTCCCTCAAGTCAAGGCCAAAAACTCAGACTAAGATAACCTCCGTCACAAGGGCGGGGCACCAGCTCTGCTAGGGGGATCAGGGTCCTGTGAGGAGTTCCAGCGTACTGGGGATGTTGCATCATTAGCTCAGTCGGATGAGTCTGCACGTCAGCTCTTGATCGGCTGTCGGAGAAGATCCAAAGCCCACCCAAATCTCCGCGTCGTTGTCAAAGCCTGGAACTACCGCCCAGGAGTGCTGTCCGGGCTCTACAGAAGGTTGCCTCTCACTCGGTTGCTTCGAGTCCCTCCACAATCACCTCGGTGTGGTTGCTAGGTGACAGAGGCCTCCTTAGCGGCCTTAGCGTCCTGAGTGCACTGGACGGATTCGAGCTCATGGTCGAGGGTTTAAAGCAGAACTACAGCACTTTTGCCCGACTCGGCTTCGGATATTTGCTAGCCCGACATCCGTGCCTTCAATGAGAGATCATGCAGTTGGATGATGATGATGATGATGATCTTCTCGGTGTTGTTGGAGACGTGGTTGTGGCCTGTGGCTAGCATGGCATAATCAATGGCAGAAGCTTGATGTCGCGGCTAGGGCCGGCTAGGGGAGTCGACAAAACTAGTAACTAGAGTAACTAGATTGAGGCAGGGAGGTTTTCGACAGGGCAGTGCTGGATTTGAAATGTTTACGATTGTTCCTGCTTCAAGGCCACGACAAACTGAAGTTCCACCCGAAGCCTGGACTCGCAGCCAGACTTAGCCGGACAGCCCGAAAGACCTTGGCAACGATGACCTTACAGTACTTTGCATTTGGGCCAGAAGCCGCAATCCTCGTCTTTAATCTCATGAAGCATTCAGCTTTGGAGGAGTGCATGTTCTTGAGCTGCATGCGGTCAGGGCTCATCATTCCAAAGCCTAAACCCGGTAAAAGACGGTTTCCAGCAGCAAGGCCCCTTCAGCTCCTTTGCGGGATGGCCTGCGTCGCTGTGTGGTCTGCGGTGCGGCGTTCGCCACGCCGCAGCGCGCTTGTGGGAGCAGGGTGTACATGTACTATCTCAAAAAACTTTACATGCTTACATTTACATGTTGTGTGAGTTTTTACGATCTCAGAGTCAGAGGATTTCCGAGACTTGTCCGAGATGGGAATGCAGCGAGCACCGGCTATCATCCAGCAAGACGCTAGCCAGCCCTCTTTCGGTCGATCATGGTTAAACGCATCATCGTTTCTCCCTCTTCCCCTTTCTTACGTAGAGTCCTGGACGGTATGGCATCACAATGTCTGGCCCTCCACATAACAACACCCTGAACCGAACCACTCTCAGTCCTGAGCCAAGTCTTGCCAAGGTTGCGAATGCGCGATCACCTTCGCGGACGCAGGCATTGCACTGCGAGCTCCTGAAAGTGCAGTCGCATCTTTTATCATATTGCAAGGCTTGCAAAGGCATCAGGCCTGTCCCCGGGGTGTAGTTGTTTGAAGGTATCAAGAAGCTGATACTGTGAAATGCCTTTGAAAAATCGAACGCTGTCGAAGAGCAGTGTTTAGATGCAGCTTTCGCCTGTCCAGTGTAACACAAGCCGGAGCGCCGGTGCAAAATTACACCAGAATAAACGATGTGATGCTTCTGATACCTCTGGCAGAAGGCATGTTGTAGCTGTCCTCCTTGCTGCTGTCCATGTGTGCATGAGTTTTTAAGTCACTCGAGCTACTTCCACTTGTTGTTGCTCTCTCACTCACTGTCTTTCTCCCACTGTATCTTCATTGGAATTCAGATAAAGTACGTATTCCCTTGGCACGCTGAGGCTGTTGCACTTCAACACTTCCGGGGCTGCAGCGCCGCTGGTGAGCCCTGTATTTTTTAAGACATGTGCTGAGGAGTTCAGAAGGCAGGATTTGCACAAGAAGTCCGAGCTTCAGTGTTAGAGGTTTCGTTTGTTTCGTAGCTTCGCCGTGGTTCCTTTGTTGCCGCTCTTGGAGTGGTTCCAACAAGATGGCTGGCATAGATTTGAAGTCGGTGCTTCCATCCTGAAAGCTGCATTTTGTGCTTGTGACGCCCACAAGATCCTTGGTAAATGCACCGGGTAGGGTACATCCTCTAACAAGACACCCCAGCCGAAGCTCAACAGAATGACGGCCCCTGGAGAACATGAGCGAGCCCGACCTGGCAGGTGAGACAAGCTACTCCGAGATCGACGATACCAAGGCCAATGCATGTTGATAGGATGAGCTGTGTGCTTTTGGGTGAGACTCCGAGACGCTTCTGGATCCCTTCGACCAGGGCGCTTTATGTGGATCCTCATACATGTTGTGTCTGATCTGGGAAACCAGGGGCTCGCAGAGCAAGAGCCTGGCGAGCTGCTACTCTGTTTCTTGTTTCGAGACGCAGTCATGTTCATGACCGCCACATGGCCCTGCCAATCCCAAAAGCCCAACCTCAGAACGTTTCGAAGAGGCCCAAAGCATCTTTACGGCCTTGAGCACCGTGCCACTGTGCCGACCTTGAGTTTTGAATTAGGGTTTCCGGCGTTTAGGGCTCATGGTCTTCAGAGTTCATGTTTAGCGGCCCATGCGGTGCCAGCGCTTCTGTGGTGTTTAAGGCTTTGTAAGTTAAATTATCTTCAGGGTGCTTACTTGCGACTTCGTTCCGGGTGTTTGCAGAACTGAGTAAGCAGCAGCTGCAGCAGTCTGACTGGTTCTGTTTGTTTTCAGTGCTGCACTGCTGCAGAAAGTGTTGATCGCCATAGCCGAGGTTGTGGTCCTTTGTTCTGCCGCAGAAACCCTAAGCCTCGACAAACATCAACACAGCCTGTCTGCAGCCCCGAGACCTTCAAGCTGTCGGTCCTGAGCAAAGACTTTTGTTCTACAGGGTTCGCTTCACGCTGCCCAATTTCACTCGTGGGCTCCAGGCACCAACAAAGTCTTTTGAGAGGTCCAGATGCATGCCGGAGCCTCCTGACGTGGCTTTGGTGGCCCTCAAGCGTGATGGGCCGGCGACCCATCTCTTGAGCTTTCTGAGTGTCGAGGACTTGGGGCAGCTGTGCCACAAGCTTTGCAGGAATGGTCCAAGGGTTGCATCATGGCTCGTGCACTTTGAGTCTGTGGGCATTGTATCGTCAGTGCGACTATCTGTTCCGAAAGCTATTTGTTCCGAGATCCGAACGGTTTGTGTGTAAATGTGTATGATTGCTTGTGTGTCAGCTGCACGTATAGATAGACGCATGCACATACTCTCTATCCGTTTGCCGATCTATCTTCCTATCATCTACTTACCTACCTATCTACCTATCGGTCTATCGATCTGTCGATGTGTTGATGTGTCGATCTATCTAGCTGTCTAGTTGATGAAAGCTAGTCTAAGCTAAGCTAACCTGATCTCATGTAGTCTACTCTAACCCGTTTAATCTATAGATCTATGTATCTATCTATGATTATGTATCTATCTAGCTACCCATCCGACCTATCCATCTAGCTATCTACTTAGCTATCTATCTGTCTGTCTGTCTGTCTTTCCGCCGGTCTGTGGGTCTGTCTGTCTGTCCGTCTGTGTGCCTGTCTTCTGTCCTTCCGTCCGTGTGTCTGTCTGTCCGTCCGTCGGTCGATCTGTCTGTCTGTCTGTCCGTCTGTCTGTCTGTCTGTTGATATATCCATCTATCCATCTATCCATCTACGGATCGGTCTGTCTATCCACCTATCCATCTATCTATCTATCGATCGGTCTCTCTGTCTAGCTGTACATACATACGTACTTACATACATCGCCTGCAACATACCGTGATGCATCTTTTGCCAGGCTGCTCCGGAAGCCACACGACGCACAGAGCCCTGAGAAAAAGATGCAGGGACGTTCCAATGCCAGCTTTGCATCAAGAATGCATGGAACTTGGTGATGCCATGTCCTACATTAAACTGGTCGCTATGCAGGGGGAGAATCCACAGTGTGGGGCCTTTGCTTTTGAAGAGGATTTGCTCGGCCGACTGTCCGGCACGATGTTGCATTGACAACAGGGGGAGAAAGTCTTTAGAACAAGATCCTTGCTGAATATCCAAACAATGGCTGCAACAACAATGAATCTCAATTGACCCATCGCCGGCTTTACGTAGGTCTTTGAGAGCACAGGTGCCATTTCTCAATCTCACAGATTGCCCACACATCGCTCAACTCCCGACGTCTCCTCCCCGTTTGCGCTCCGAATGAAAGATCGCAGTCGACATCACAATTGCAGCGGCGAGGTGCTCATCGAGATGAGGCAAGCTTTTTTGTGCTCCCGCTTGGCGTCGGCACCTCGGAAGCTGAGCTTGGCTGCGAGGTTGTGTTTCCCTCCAAAATTAGAACTAGAAGGTTGTGAATTCAGGCAAGTACATGGTTCAGGGCTGAGAGGTTAGTCCAGGGCATACAGCGTTTGCGAGTTCCCTTGTAGACCCTTGTGGTCCCTTGAAGCCGGTAAGAAGGCTGGACCGCGAAGGTTGCCCCCGCAAACTAAACGCAGGAAAATGCAAACCCCAAACAGCACGGTAGTTACCAAAAACACCACACTCCAAAAGCTCTTGGCCGCAGCCTGAGTCTTGGGTGTCTTAGTCGCGTCTTTGGGGTTGGGCAGTTATAAACGGCTCAGAGCGATTGGCTTTAACACCCCAAAAGCCGAATCCTTAAACCCTGATAAACCCTGAATCCCAAACCTAATGTAGGGGCCTGATTAATTACCTATACTATTTTGGGGGTGCCTTATTGTAATCATAGTATAACGGGCCCCAAAGCCCTATTCCAGCTACAAAGGCCCCTACAGTAACACCCCAGCTCCTGTGCCTCGATTCTCCCAGGTGCGAGCGCCTTTTGGGCTCTCCACCGCGCCTGGTCCCCAATGCAGCAGGCCGAAGACTCATGCAGGTCTCTTGGGAGTTTCGGGCTTTCTGCTTGCAGGCTTTGGCGCGTGTTGAGTTTAGGGTTTTGGGTGTCGGGGTTTGGCATTTCGGTTTCGGGTTTTGGGGTTGGAGCACTTTGGAGTTTGAGAGTCTCGAGACTGTGTGTGTGTGCGCGCGTGTGTGTGTGTGTGGGCACAAGTCACAAGCCCTGTTGGTCCACGGGTTTCAGTGAAGTTGCATCTGCATGTGATTGAAATTGTAGAAGATTGCAGGGGGCTGCTCCACCCGCCAACGAAGAGCCTGTCGGTGTGGTGCTGTAAACGTTCCTGTATCTGCATTCTGTCATGCGGATGCTGCTGAGCTCAGTGTGGCAGCTGGGGGTTCGCATTAGGATGTGCCTGGGCTCGGTGTAGCAGCTGGCAATCCTTAAAATTTGAGTGCTATCCGTGTGTATCGATCTACCTTCCCCAACAGGGTGATTCCGAAGTGTGCGCGTGTGTTACAGGTCTCCGGCTTTCGTTCTTAGGTCCTGAGGTAGTCTGCAGTGTATGATGTTGACTAAATAGAGATGGCTCAGGACATTTCCAAGGTAGCCTTGTGTCTTACACCAAAACCCAGAACTCGAAAGTTCGAACCTCAAATCCCTAAGCCGTCAACCCGAAAGTTGCCAACCGTCTGGAATCTAGAACTCAAAGCCGTTAAACCCTGGAAGGCACCCCGGTGCCGCGGAGTCCATCGGACGGGCTCTCTGCTGCCTCCCAGCTACCAAAGCCCAGTGAAGGCGACGCACGGGGTTCAGAGCTCGGGAAGCCTTTTTTTTGTGGGGGAAATGGTGTGGGGGGGTGGGAGAGAGGCGAGGTTGACGGGGGGGGGGGGNCTGCAGCTACGGTGCACGCAGACCGGGTGGTGGTGGCGGTGGGGTCTATGTGGTTGGGGGGTTTTTTTTGTGGGGGGGGTGGGGGGGGGGGGGGGGGGAGGGGGGGGGTTGGTGGGGGGGGGGGGGGGGGGGGTTCAGTGGCGGCCATCAGCTGCAATTTCGGATCCCGCTTAACAGCCTCAGGCCAATCTTCAGTAAACTGAGCTTTAGCAACCGTGCGCCTTGAAGGCTTGAAATCTCAAATCCCCAAGACCTGCTAGTTTCGCAGTGTGCCAGGACAGACTGCGGAGAGGAGCCAGGATGAGGCTGGTTTTTTTTTGCATTGTTTGGTTTCCCCGGTTTGGGGATGCATCGACAGTCGATATTGGTAAGTAGCATAAGTAGAAACTGACATACGGGACGTCCGTCTGTAGATGGAAGTTTGCAAAGATTGTCAGAGCTGCTCGGATTCGAGACAAGACTGCGTCCAATGCCATCTCCGGCACGCAAGCGCAGAAGCTCCGGAACCCTAAAGGCAGCGCCGGTGCCGCCAGCACCACCTGCCGAGGCATGACACTTGGGAGAGTTGATTTGACTCGGGCACTCAGAGGTCCCTTGGACGGGAAACGTAGCTGCAGTGGATCACTCTGTTTGCAAGAGTTTTGAAACAACTGTCACGCTTCGCTGGATTCGCAGGCCCATCGGGAGCTGGCAGCATTCTGCGTGACCAAGGGCTACGTGCTACGATTCGATGGGTGTTCCGGCACAGTTTTCTGTCCGGTTTCAACCGCTCCAAGAGTCTCCTCATACTAATAACGAGACTACTTAACTGAATGCGAGCTTCAGAGGTTCAGCACGGAGGTGGAAGACAGCAGAATTTGCCATGCACTGGCAGGTTTGAGTCACTGCCAAGCGGGTTTCGCTGCGTCTTTCGTGTGGAGTCCGCAGCTGAGACACCCTCAACAGCCTCAGCACTGTAAGCCCCAAGCCCTATAGGCTTAGATCGGAAGCATAGGGATCAGGGTTGAGTGTTTAGGGGCTTGCCGGGGAATTCTGCTGAGTGAGATGGAGTTGGTTGGAGCCGTGGCGAGATCACTATGGGGATCCCTGTCACGGAGCAATAGGGATAAAAAACTTCGTAGGCAAAGCGCCCCTTTGTGCATGCTGGGATACGACACGCGAGACCTCCCATTGCTTTCACCGCAACGCTAGTGAGCATATTCGCTGATTTCGATCGCATCATCTGTCATTGAAATTTGGATTAGCTTGCAGTGGGCCTAGAACATCGCATCCATCTCAGCCGCACGTCCATACTTCCTCTCATACGAGGCCTCACTCAGGCTCGTTCATCTCTGACCGCCAGGGGTCCCAGTCGTAGCATTAACCCAAGCCTCAGCTCGTATTGAATGCTCAATTTGCGTTGCTGCGCGTGGTCAGGTTTCGGAGGAACGGCCAAGTTGTTTCGGAGGCGAGAAGTGACAATGCTTTCGCAGCATGCTGGTGTACTCGTGAATACCCGGGGCAGTCCGGTGCAGCGTCTAGACCACAAGATCCAGAGCGTTGATCCTCCAAGGCAACACATTGAGCAGTTTGCATTGGCCGTGTTTTTCGTCAAATACATGACCACAACATTCCTTGGCCAATCAAGTTCAGGCATAGTGTGCTGCAGATGTCACACACTGACAGAAAGAGTGCCTAGCTAGTTGACATGACTTCCGCGATTCCACTTTTCGAAGGGTGCTCTGGCAATTTCTGACAAGGTGTTTCGATCGAAGCGCCCCGCTCTCAGGATGTTCCCATGTGTGGATCGCACCCAGGCCTCCACGAATTTCACCCGGCTTTTCTTGAGGTGCCACAAAACACAAACCAGTACCAGCCATGCACCAGGTAACTATCAGCCAAGTATCCCGGATGCCAACATCGCGAGATCTACGCTTTCAGAGTAGCATCGTTTGGACTTCCCCTCTCGTCCAGGATTGACTAAGGGGTGGAATGCTCTTCGCCGGTACGAAATTGCATTCCTGTCCACCCTCAACACCTGATACTGTAATTCGTTTGGAAAAAGCTGCCACGTCTAGCGCTTACACGGGCAGCAAAGCCTCTCCTTACAAAAGCCGCCCTGAATCCAGAACTCGCTGAGGAGTCCACGCAGGAATCCGAGCAGCTCAGAACGATGCAGCGACTGAGGCGACGACCTCAGGCCAACCATGCCGGACCGAGAAAGTCTTGGTTTGGTGTCGAGACCTGAAAGCTTGCAGGCCAGGGGTTGTCAGAGTGATCGGTGGAGACGGTGTGCAGGGAGATCCTTGGTTCTCCACAGCGCGCGTAAAGCGAGCCGCAGTACGTACAATTGCTACGGAAAGCAGTAACGACTGGAACCAGATGGTGGTGGTCGGCCCAAATGCGGGATTCTGGGTTCTTGGGTTGTCGGCGAGTTAGCAAGGATGTGGCAGCTATGTCTCTTAACATCCTCTGCATCCCAGTGGGGCAGAACTCTGAATTCATCGGCAATCCGAAGTTTGGTTTCACCCTGTCCTCCCCTCACCTCATGGCCCCATGGCCCCATGGCCCCATGGCCCTGAGGCCCTGGCGCAGCTGCGGGAGGCAAAACGCACATCCATCGTTAGCAATTTAGCCAGCAGTTGGTTTTCGAGTACCTAGGATGCTGCACTTTGAAGCCTCCAACTCCTCACTAGATTTCAACTCCGCTAGATCCAGATCCCACGACCCCCTCGCCTTTGCAGGTGCCGCCTGAGACTACTGACGGCCCGTCAGCCTGCGTGGAAAACGAGACCCACTCAGCTGCCCCGAAACCAAGCCGTGAAATCTGTGGGAGACTCCGAGTTTGGATGTGTTTTGCCACCGACACGCACCCCTTTCGGCTCGCAGACCGGGTCTCCTACAGAGCCCAATGTTCCCATCAAAGGCACACGGATGTGCCTTGCAGAGGCGGTCAACAGAAAGGGGGGGTTTCTCTCACTCGCCTGGGGCTAGTGGCTAGTGACGGCTAGTGGTGTATACGGACGGACTTGCACTCCTCGGCCCAGAACCACATTGCTGATACAGAAGTTCTCAGCACCAGGCAACCCCAAGTCCCTGAAAAGTGATTGACCTTCGAGAGCTTCGGAAGTTTAGGAGTTTCGGGATCTGGGCTTTGAGGGTCCGAGAGCGCCTTATGGATCCCTACGTCTATTCCGCCATCCGCAAAGCTTGAAGAGGAGTGACTATTGAGCCGCTGGGCATGGCACCAACCAGCCCCAAGGCTTGTTCTGTGATTTGGGAGGGAGGCTACTTGTGCAGTTTTTCGCAGCGGAGGGCCGGAGGCAGGTACAAAGGTACGAAGCTAAGGGCTGTGCACAGACTTGTTCGGCACGGTCTCATCTTGTCTGTTCTCGTTGCTTCCAGGTTCACATGGTGCTAGGAGTCAGCGCTCTTGCAAGTCTAGGATAGGATTCTTCCAGGTTTTTCCTGTGGCCATACAATGCATCCGGAGTTCATGCAAGTACGGGGCCAAATCGAACGCTTGCCGCCAAGCTCACGGTACAGATGCTCAGTCTTGAATCATTGCGAAGTGCCTGCCCCTCTGAAAGATTCATGGGCCCGCCTCCAAGGAGGGGCCCGTTTTGCAAGCATCGCCAGGTCAGTGACGACAGCCTCCGCACAACGCCCCAGCCCGGGGGAGCTGCCCGAAGCTCGGTTGGGAGGTATCCTCTTTTCTCCAAGAACTCTGCACACTATCGGGGTTCTAACATTCAATTCGAAGGGATTTAGTTACGGCAGGTGCGAGGTGTTTCGGCAGGCGCCAGCCGCGCTTTCGCAATTGCCCCTACAGCGCAAAACCCCAAGCCTTTCAAAGATCTGCAACGATGAAGCCAACCAATTCACCCAGACGACCACCGAACGCGGAGCCCTTGCGTGTGCTTGACTGGGCTTCTCGGTGCTCTTTAGCTGTTTGGACTCTACCTAGGCACATTTATTGACTTTGCGTATCTGTATTTGCATTACTAGTTATACAAATACATTACTGTCCATATGTTTCATCATAATCATCGTAGTTGTTGTATTGCTAGTACCGCATCCTTGTCAGCATGATCGTGAAGAATGCTTTGGCTTTTGAGGTCTCCAGTCATCCGTACTCAGCTCGTAGGTGGAAACCGGGTCGGCTTCGGCGTCACGCCCTTAGTTTGAGTGATGTCTGGAGGCCCCGCTGGTGCACATCGGGCATCGTCGATCGTTCCCAGCGCTGTCGCGCTCTGCGATGCAGGCTGGTGGGGTTTAAGTTGTTGGGAACTCGTGTATGCATCCGCAAAGTCGGGCAGTTATTCGTATTGCAAGGTACCGATTCAGCACACCTCAAAACACACGCATGGCTGTGCAGAGTCACACGACAATTTGAGCGCTTCGGTTTATGTTCTTACGGTCTGGGCTCTCGGCTGTATACAAGGCTTCCCAAGCGGGTTTAGGATTCTCCGTCGCTGTGGCAATCTGTTGGCGGAGCGTGTATTTACATGGCAGACATGCAAAGCTTCGGAGCCACGACTTCGAAGCCTTAAACTGTACCTGTGATGGTGCTAGGAGACATCGATGGCCTTCCCCGCCACTCACAGGCCAGGGTGGGTCATTTCGCAAAGGTTTGGGCTTCAGGCCATGCGAAAGCCTTCCCATTCCATGAACCAGAGTCCCTGAAGCTCCCCGAAACTCCCTCGCTTCTTGCATCCGGCCAGGCAAGGGCGTAACAGCCAGGCGGGCAGACCTACCTGAGTGTTTGCACGTGTCGCGAAGCCGTCTGGAGTAGTATTTGTAGTGCTCAGTGTGGTTGCATGTAATGATAACTCCGCCGATCCCCACCTGGTTTCTGAAATGCAATTTCGCTGGCATCTTGTGTGGCTCAAGCTGCTCGAGCATTTTGAGCCAACCTGCGCATGGACAGCTTTTAGCATATCGAAGACGCGAAGAATTTTACGAAGATCTCCGAGATCCTCAACCCAAGTCGCAAAGAACGATTAGTTCGGTCCGCCTTCTTTCTGCTGGAGATCCATCAGTCATGTACACCCGGTCGATCTGCGTAAGCCTAGCTTACACACGAATCTTGCAAGGAGGGGCTCCACTAACAGGGCTGCGGCCTTCTCACCACAACCATGCTTCCACTGAAAGAAAACCCAAGAAGCCTTCCGGCCATGCGTCCCGGCCAGCGGTTGTGGCTGCACCCCCGATGGTTAGGCTCGAGTTTGTCCATGGGTTTTGATTCGTGGCTAAAGCGGCTAAGGCAAGGGCTCTAGTCTGGTCTGGACTCTTATAGTTACCATGAGTTGATGGCATGAGCTTTGCGCTTGCAAGATCTTCGTTCGCACCTCCTCGCCGGTGGCGCAAACACTTCTCGCATTGCTTGATATTCTGTCGACCATAGTCTCTGCCCCAAAGAGTAATGCAAATGTCGGCCCTTGGCCTGTAGCCGCTTGACCCATGCAGGTGCCAGCTTGGTGGCCCTGGTTCTAGCCGCAGGCACTCGAGAAAGGGGATCAGCGACCGGGCGCACCTGGGCCCCGGGCCCACTTATGCCCCCTCCGGCCGGACCTGGAAAGTACTACACTTTGGGGATGTTGCTTTGCCAGTTTTGGGTTCTCTCCGTGAGGCTTCGAAAGGTGCAGGCATTAGTCAGAGGGCTCATTCGTTCACTTCAAGCGGAAAGCTCTAGATTTGGGGTTGGGGAGGTGCTTAGGTTTTGGAGCTTCGGGGATGGATTTAACCGTGAACTCTGCGGTTTGGAGCAGTTTGGGGAGCAATTTGATTCAGTCTTGCAAGTGGAGCACTGGTGCGTTTGCAGATGTTCAGTTTCGCCAGCATGCTCAAGGCAAAATCGAAGTCTCAGTGACCCTGAATCTAGGCATTTCCAGAACCCTGAGACTCAGCCCATTTTGCGTTCGAAGAGGCGGCAGCATCGCGCGCTGTTGGGCTTCGATTGCCGTGAGTCTCAGTGTGTTGCGATGTCCCGCATCATGAGTGTGATGGGGCCTATACTATACCCCTCTTTCGAAGGATCCTTCCGAACAGGTTCGGGGAAATGCATGAAACATGCAACTACACCCCTTGCCTCTCTGGACGACTTCCGGAGCCGTAAGCTCCAGGCTCTAACCCACCCGAACCCTAGACCGCCCCAAAGGGCCCTAAACCGGCCACTGCCATGATAAGGCCCCATCACCAGCTGGCAGGGCCCTCCTGGGCTTCGGTGCCATGGCTCAGAGAGCTATCTTCGTAACAGTTTAAGTTTAAGTGCTCCCACTTGTAAGCCCTTGTCAAGTGACCCCCTTTCAAAAGCTGAAGCCCCAATTGCTTGAAGCAGCAAGCCGTCCGGCTTGGTCCGAGTTTTTGGTAGAGATCTGCTTCAGACAAGGAACCAAAAAGCCAGCGCCACAAGCTTTTGGGGGCTGGACAGACAGCGACACCTGCAAATATCAAATCCTGAAGCCGGAAGCCGCCGCCCACAGTCTGCCTGTGCCGTTAGCTTGCAGCTATTAAAAGTCTCTTCCTCTACGAGGCTGTGACAGCTTCACATTCTGCACGCCAAGTTAAACCCCCAGCGCTTACCGGCTTACCCCTCTCGTTCTTTCGTTCATCGTGCACTCGCAGGCACAGGCACACAAGGTCGTGCTGCAGGCGCAAAGACGCCGCAGGCCGGGGACGAGGATCAGAGTTTCATTGGCTCCAGGACGCTGGAAGAATTGTCTACTGAACACATAAGTGCAGATAGACAGACTCAGAACATTTCAGTGGGTTTTGTCTCAGATGAGGCTCAGTGTCAGAACGACGTGCCTGCGGCATGATGAAAAGGGTTGGGCCAACGAGGTGGCAAGCACACCCATGTTTGCAGTTTACACAGGTATGTAGTGCTGGTGGTAATCAGAATGGTAATGGTAAGGCAACGTACTGTGATGATGTATGTCTGTATTCTGTAAGTATGTATGTATATGTAATATGCATGTATGCATGTCTGCATGTATGCATGTGTATGTCTGTATGTATGGATGTATGTATGTATGTATGTATGATGTATGTATTAATGCGTGTATGTGTGTGTGTGTGTAGGTAGATAGGTAGGTAGATTTTCCCAGGCAGACAGGCAGGCAGGTAGGTAGGTGGGCAGGTATGTAGGTCTGTATGGTATGGAATGGAATGCAATTCAATGCAATGCAAGGTAATGCAAGGTAAGGTACGGCAGGATGCATGGATGGATGTATAGATGGATGGATGCATCCATGCATGTTGGCACGTATGCATGGATGCATGTATGTCATGCATGCACGGGCATGTGTGCAGAACTCGATAGTGGTGCTCTGGGCATGCCGCAACACGAAACTTACAGATACTTCATCAGAGCCGATTTCTCATCTTTGCCAGGGGCTCATTTTTCCGAACCGCGAGGGATAAAGTTGCCTCAAACAAATCTCGTCTTGTGACCGCCGGCCTCGGAGGCCGCGCTCTTTATCACTGAGGAGCCGTTTTGGTTGAGGCTGTATGTCTTGGAGTCAGAGCAGGGCTATTTGTGATTCTTGATCTAGTTTTGATGTTAGCATGGTTTGTGTGATGGCTAGCTACCGGTGCGGCTCCGTCTGATTAACCATTATGAATTACTATTGTGAGCAGCATTACTATACAACTGCTTCTTGGACCCTTGCCAGGGGCCCAACTTGAATCGGAACAGTCCGGCATCATGCCGAACACCAGCATGGCGGACTCCAAACCTCGGAACCTTCGTCGTGGGCCACTTTCGTCGAGCACAATGAAAGCACATCGTCAACTGGTTCTCTGTCACTAGCTTCTAGGATTTGGGCGGATTTTGATTTTGCACCTGTTCTTGAAGGCTTTGGACAAATTCGTTCGAGAATCTTCAGTGGATTTAGTTGAACGGTTTCTGGGCTTGGGGCTTCGGGGATTCTGGTCAGGATTCGATCTTGGTTTTCCAAGTCTCCTTCGTGTAAGCCATGAAGATTCGAGCTCTGTATCACTCGTGTCGTTGCTAGAGCACGTGTTTCTCTGTGAGAAAAGCACGGCCCCTCCCAGGAGGAGCTACAAAGAGCGCCGCCCATCAAGAAGAAGAGGAGGAAGAGGCTCCCTTTTCTCGGAGCCCCCCCCCCCCCTGTGGGCACATTTTACCGAAGAGACCCCGGTTCTGGAAAGTTCTGCGCAAGCCTCACAACATGTTGACGTGACTGCTCTATGTCGGAACCTGCCGAAAACTTGGAATGACTGTGACTCTTTGGAATCGCACGCAATCATTCCAAGCTGTTTCTAGCTCTTCGACTTTTCTTGCATTTTGAAGACCGCCATATATTCTTCTGCGCAAACATGATCGCGTATGACGCATGAAAATGAATCTGCGCCGGAGCTTCTCATCTTTGGCTCAGGGTCTACCTTCGGGAGGATGGAGAGTGGAAGCTGGTGTGCGGCCTAGTGCAGAGTTAACTATCAGTAACTAACGACTCCGAATCAAGCATGAGGATTTCGGCGGATGGCGCCGAGCTGACAGCTCCTACCAGTCCAGGGCACCCTGAGACTACGTATCCTTCCTGAAACATGTGACCATGGACGTCGGGGGGGTTCGGGCTGTGCAGCCTTTAGCACTTGTGGATTCAACCTTTCTTCCGACAGTCCTCCTCAGATTCCCAGACCCGAGAGTCTTTGCCTTGCAGCCAAGATCAGCAAAGACCAGCCTCTGCCGACGCCATCCGAGGCTCACCTTGCTGCTGCTGCTGCTTGCTTTCTTTAGGTTTCTTTGACTATGTGGTGCTGGCGACCTGGTCAGGCCCAACGCCTGAACACAGCAAGTGACCGCAAGAACTTTCTCCTGAATTCCTCCCTTCCCTTGTCTGGCTGTAGCGGCCCAGCTGCCCACGCACAGGAGCCCTCCAAGCTGCTGCTGCAAATCGATGAGTCGGGGAAGGCTCGTCCTTGACGCCTCATCGTTTTAGCCATCTCGGAACTTGCAGAACGCCTCAGCCTATTCCAGAGTGCTACAGCAATCGTACAACACCATCCCCTGCGAGACCGCGAAGATTGGTTTCGCTCCCCGATCTGTATTGAAAGTACTCAGGCAGTCTTCAGGCACCTTCGTAAACCTGCATGCAGAAACCCCATCGGAAAAGCATGATGAGTGCCTCCCAGATGCCAAAACATTGCCGAGCTATTCCCGAAAACAAACTCATGCTGCTTTCGGCTGCATCTTACAGCCCCTCTTGTTCGTCCGGGGAACCCCCAATGCAGGCGCTGAGGCTGCTCGAGTTCCTGGAGAACGCAGTTCCGTCCTCGGGTTCTTCGGGGTGTTTCGCGTTCGGGATTGCGGGTGCCTTCTGATTTTGATGTGTTCTTCGGAGGGGTTGCTGCAGCGGCATTTGCGTTGCAGGATGTGCCTGCAGTGGTTTTCGCATGCGCTGCGATGCTCCAAGCTAGTCTTGCGGTTCCGCGTTCTTTATTCAACTTCATCTCATCGACCTTGAGCTCGGTCCCCCGGAAAAAAAGGCTTAGAGGCTTAGGCGGTGTTCCGCTAAGGCTAACCATAAACGGGGCTTCCAGGCTTCTTACAGTCTTACCAGCTGTAGAGTAGACCAGCCAGTAATGGCCTCCGACCTTCTGTGGGTGCCCGTCTGAGGTGCATTCGCCTGCGTTTGAGATGAAGCATGCCGTCAGGGCACTGGACACCTTGGTGGTGCAGAGGTGGGGCTTTGTTTAAAGCGGTGTGTTGTTTACACGATCCCTGAATTCCCTCCGGGTGCTCTGAGCGTGACCGATTCAGCTTTACAGGCTTCTGCTGAGATCCCCTTATTTTTGGTCCCAGCAGCACTTGAGCTTTGGTCATGCAAGCTCTGACCAAAGCCTGAAGCAGTCCATGGTCCCTGAGGCCGAGCTTAAATGAGGAGGATCTGGCCCGGCTCGGCGACCAGCGGGGCCCTCGAGCACCGTCATCAACAAGTTTGTTCCTTACAATTTTACACTAAGGGTCTCATAGACAATCACTGAAGGTAATACTACTCACAATGTGGCAGCGGCAACTTTGCGACTAGGAGTAGTAGGAGGAGGAGGAGAGATGAAGACCGAAGGGCGGAGACGGCGGAGAGGAGAGGTTGGCGGTGGTGACCGTCGTTGTGATCGTAGTGTTGAAATCGACGGCAGTGGCGCCGCGCCACGTCGCGCCGCTGCTGCTACTGCTGCTACCACCACCACTTGCAGANGATCGTAGTGTTGAAATCGACGGCAGTGGCGCCGCGCCACGTCGCGCCGCTGCTGCTACTGCTGCTACCACCACCACTTGCAGAAGACGACGAAAACTGCACCATTCCAGCATTTACCACGACCATCAGGATGAGTAAACTCGTGCCGACGAGCGTTTTTCCTGTCAATCAGATTCACAAGGCACCCGACGAGTTGGGGCGGCCAAATATTGGAGGGGGACACGCTAGTGATATGGTTGAATGCACAGTATTTGAAGCCTGTTCTAGCACCATCAGGGGCCTTCCTCAAAATCCTCTTGAACTCGCTGCGACTACTTGAGGCCCGGGCTGGCAGCGCTGGTCGAGCGGACCAAAGCATTTTTGTAGCCTCAGCTGCATTTTTGATAGAGTCACTGGGAGTTTCCAAGAGTTACTCCTAAGGACGCAAGCGCTGATCTGAATTGTTCTTGCCACAACGGTGATGATGATACAGAGAGTAGACACAGCCACAGCAAGAAATGGCAACAACATAGTATCTTGTCGGTTGAACTGGGACACATCTTCAGCCCGAGGCTCTAGACTCTCCGAAGCTCGTCTTCACTCGCCCAAGAATGCTGAAGCTGGTCCTCTCAGAAACTCTGTCTTTGGAGAGCCTTTGAATTTTAGGGCTTCTGATTCCCGATCTGTACCCTCCAAAGCCAGCCGGGCCCGCGCACGAGACTCCGTCCCCCAGAACGCAAACTCCCACCTTTGCAGGCAGCAGATAGAAGACGAGGATGGAGGCAGCCTGGTTTGCACAGCCACGAACCTCGGGAGTGCAGGCATAGAGCTTCAGGTGGTTTGGAGAGATCGACCGTGGCAGCCATGGATCTGCCACCCCAGGGCTCTAGGGCCCTAGGGTTCCTGTAAACAGCGCGTCCCCAGCACGATTCAAGAAACCGCTTTGAAAGTTGAAGCCTGATTGGTATGCCTGCGGAGCATGTTATTCGTAACGACACTAATGAAACCGAATGAACCGACACGAATGCGCCCTCGAGTTGCAGTCGCACCAGGATTGGGTCCGCGCTGGAGTACTCTGCTGCTGCACGCGCTGGCCGTGTACCAGGACATTCAACAGAGCGATGTCTGCGAGCTTTGAGGGAAGGTGGATCGAAGAGTTGTGAGTTGCCGCCGCATGGGTTTGCAGCGGAGATCGATGCCGCTTCGGGCGGTTGTGGAGGCCTCCCTCCTCGTGTTGATTCTTCCGAGTGGATAGGACTTGTGGTTTGCATGTCGGAAGACTCCCGGTGCCCTGTGCCGAAATTCCGAAATAAAGCCTTCAGTGCTTCTTCAGAGCCTTCTAGCCTGAACCCTACTCTGAAGCTCTTGTGGATCCACTTGGTTTTCTACTTGCCGTCATCTGCTACTGTAGCTATCTACTTTCGACCGACATATCTGCGCACCCTCACGCAGGATATTCCAGTGCTCCATCGCCTCGTGGTTCCCGTGGCAGAGGAGGCGGCGCAGGCGGCGGGGAAGCCCGGAGGCTGTTCGTTATCAATCTAAAGGATTGCCGTGGACATCACGACCGCGGCAAGAGGGAGGCGTGATTTCGATCAGAGAGTTTAGGAGGATGAGGACAAGGACTAGGATGCTGCGAATAATGATGAGGAGGAGGACGAGGAGGATGACCATCAGGATGAGTTTCGTGAAGGTGACGTTGATGGTGATGGCGAACATGTTTATGATGATGATTACTATGATGATTGTGACGATCATGGCGATGCTGTGCAGGGATTGTTGTGGTGATGAGCATCTTAGCATTGCTACTTGCTACGTGGTGTTCGTGCTGCCTCGACCACCAACAACATCGTTGCGCGCTCGGGGCTCTTGGAGTATCGCTTTAGCCAGTTCGAGTGCGGGGGTCAGCAGCTACGTGAATGAGGGGGCCATTTTTCCTTGGATGTGCTTGCGCAATGAATGTTCATCAACACGCCTCACTTACCCGTCTTTTGATCGACACGAGCCTTCTTAGATATCCGTACCTGTGCGCCTTGATGCAGACGAACTCTGCCTGTCTGAATAGCATGTGGCAGACGTTTCACCGTAAATCAGTGGCTTTCGCAGAGGATGTATGGTCTCGCCAAGGTCCCAGACATGAACAACAAGCAGCTCGCGCGGTGCGCTTGCGCCTTACCGCAGACGACACTCCGAAGGGGCCCCTAGCACCGTAGCTTAGGGAAAGTGGCATGGGACTGTTTGGAGCCGGGACCCCGACAAGAAGCGCAGATTTGAAAGCTCTTGTGTGCCCGAAAGGACGAGTCTGTACCGTACTGCAGATTGCCTAGCTGGAGACGGGCTTGGTCAAAGACGTCATACATGGCCCCGCTCTGGAATTCCGCGAAAAGTAGAAATCTGATTCAGCAGTCCAGGTTTGGGCGATCGGTGAACTGCGGCACGTGTCGCGCTTGCTGCAGGACGGACGGTTTTGTCCTGGGACTACAGGCCTTCACGGGCCGAGAATCTTTGGCACGATGCCCCTTACGGCCTCGACTCTTGTTGAGCCACTTTTGATGATTACTCTCAAAGCTTGACTGTCTTCCTGGTCTAAGGGTTCAGGGTTGGGGGCTTAAGCTTTCCTTCTCGGCCCATATAGCACACGAACACGGGCAAGCTTCAAAGACATTCTACTTGCACGTACTGTAGTCGAGCCGATGACGCAACCAATGCTGACTGCTTTCACCCCAGAGGTTCGGCATTCAAGAACTCTGCAGCTTCACAACAAAACCTTAAACGTTACACCTACGTTCAGGACAACCTACTGCCTCTGATGGTGCAGAACAGCCGCATCCTGGGAGTCCCGAGCCCAGCAGTTTTCTCCATGGGAGGGGGTCGTAAAAACGAGGTCTACATCAGTGGAAACATCTGCCCAAACAATGCAGACACATCACACACGTTTGTTTTAACTGTTACGGCTTCGGTCGATACACATTCTTCAGTACAGGATTTTTTAGTATATTATTTAGCACGTACCCGAGCACACCTAAAGAGCAAGCCTCGCCCAGAACCCTGGTTGACGTATGCAGTCATGCAGGCGTCGATGGTAATTTTAACGCTACGCCGCCCGCCTCGGCTTGCCGGAGACCAGCACGCGCAGGTGCGGAGTGGCCCAAAAACAGCAGGAAAAGAGAGGGAGCCGTGGGGGGAGGGTGGAAAAAGCAGGTAAAATCAAGGGGGGCCGGGAGGGGGGGGTGGGAAATGAACGCAAAACCTGCGGCATCGGCGGATTTTTAAGCCCGGACCCTTTTCGAGCTCAGGCGCATAGAGATACACCGGCTGTCGGCCGGAGGATGTTTGCAAGCAAGTGCTGGGTTTTCGGAGCTCTGCTCTACTCGAAGGGGACTAGAGGATTTGAGAAACAAGAAGCAAACCGTTCGAAAGCCATTGGAGGAGTTGGGAAACAGGAAGCAAACCGTTCGCAAGGGACTAGAGGATTTCAGAAACAGGAAGCAAACCGCTCGAAAGGGACTAGAGGATTTGAGAGACAGGAAACAAGCCGCTCGAAAGGGACTAGAGGATTTGAGAAACACGAAGCAAACCGCTCGAAAGGGACTGGAGGATATGAGAAACAGGAAGCAACCGCTCGAAAGGGACTAGAGGACTTGAGAAACAGGAAGCAAACCGTTTGGAAAGTACTAGAGGACTTGAGAAACAGGAAGCAAACCGATCGAAAGAGACTAGAGGATTTGAGAAACAGGAAGCAAACCGCTCGAAAGAGACTAGAGGCTTTGAGAAACAGGAAGCAAACCGCTCGAAGGGGACTGGATGATTTGAGAAACAGGAAGCAAACGGCTCGAAAGGGATTAAAGGATTTGAGAAGCAGGAAGCTAACCGCCCGACCGGGACTAGAGGATTTGAGAAGCAGGAAGCTAACCGCTCGACCGGGACTGGCGGATTTGAGAAACAGGAAGCAAACCGACCGAAAGGGACTAGAGGATTTGAGAAACAGGAACCAAGCCGCTCCAAAGGGACTAGAGGATTTGAGAAACAGGAAGCAAACCGCTCGAAAGGAAAGGGACTAGAGGCTTTGAGAAACAGGAAGCAAACCGCTCGAAGGGGACTGGAGGATTTGAGAAACAGGAAGCAAAACGGCTCGAAAGGGACTAGAGGATTTGAGAAGCAGGAAGCTAACCGCTCGACCGGGACTAGAGGATTTGAGAAACAGGAAGCAGACCGTTCGAAAGGGACTGGAAGATTTGAGAAACAGGAAGCAAGCCGCTCCAAAGGGACTAAAGGATTTCAGAAGCAGGAAGCAAACCGCTCGAAAGGGATTAGAGGATCTGAGAAACAGGAAGCACACCGTTCGAAAGGGACTGGAGGATTTGAAAAAGAGGATGCAAACCGCTCGAAAGGGACTAGAGGAATCAGTAAGCATCCGCTCGAAAGGGAGTGAAGGATTTGGGAAGCAGACTAGAGGATTTGAGAAACAGGAAGCAAACCGCTCGAAACGGACTAGAGGGTTTGAGAAACAGGAAGCAAACCGCTCGAAAGGGACTAGAGGATTTGAGAAACAGGAAGCAAACCGCTCGAAAGGGACTGGAGGATTTGAGAAACAGGAAGCCAAACCCTCGGAAGGGACTAGAGGATTTGAGAGACAGGAAGCAAGCCGCTCGAAAGGGACTAGAGGATTTGAGAAACAGGAAGCAAACCGTTCGAAAGGGACTAGAGGATTTGAGAAACACGAAGCAAACCGCTCGAAAGGGACTGGAGGTTTTGAGGAACAGGAAGCAACTGCTCGAAATGGACTAGAGGATTTGAGAAGCAGGAAGCAAACCGCTCGAAAGGGACTAGAGGATTTGAGAAACACGAAGCAAACCGTTCGAAAGGGACTAGAGGATTTGAGAAGCAGGAAGCAAACCGCTCGAAAGGGACTAGAGGAGCTGAGAAACAGGAAGCAAACGGCTCGAAAGGGACTAGAAGATTTGAGAAGCAGGAAGCTAACCGCTCGACCGGGACTAGAGGATTTGAGAAACAGGAAGCAAAACGTTCCAAAGGGACTCGAGGATTTGAGAAACAGGAAGCAAACCGCTCGAAAGGGACAAGAGGATTTGAGAAACAGGAAGCAAAACGCTCGAAAGGGACTGGAGAATTTGAGAAACAGGAAGCAAACCGCTCGAAAGGGATTAGAGGATTTGAGAAACAGGAAGCAACCGCTCGAAAGGGACTAGAGGATTTGAAAAACAGGAAGCAAACCGCTCGAAAGGGACTAGAGGATTTCAGAAACAGGAAGCAAACCGCTTGAACGGGACTAGAGGATTGGAGGAACAGGAAGCAAACCGCTCGAAAGGGACTTGAGGATTTGAGAAACAGGAAGCAAACCGCTCGAAAGGGACTTGAGAGACATGAAGCAAACGGTTCGATATGCACGAAGCAAACCGCATCGGCATTCTGGCAGAAGTTAAGGTCCGAGCCTACTTGAAAGCGAAGGCGCCCTTCGAGTACTCCTTGCTGAGGCGAGGTCTCTTCAAGCTCCATGGCTGCAAATGGCCCGATCCTGTGTTGTGCCGAGGGTATTCTCCCGAAGGAATTGAACCCGCTAGAACTCTGAACCTTCTACAAAGCGCGGTCCTTGGGGCAGCATCGCAGTGCTACGAAGCTGCATTGTCCCGATAGCAGTAGGCGTACCACAGGAGCGCCAGTGGCCCTACTACTAGTGCTAGCAGCGGCAGGAGAAGTGTTGGTGGTAGTAGTGGTAGTTGTCGTCGTCGTAGTAGTCGTCGTGGCAGCAGTAGTCAGCAGTCCTAGTATTAGTAGTAGCAGTAGTAGCCGTAGTGGCAGTAGTAGCAGTAGTAGCAGTAGTAGCAGTAGTAGCAGTAGTAGCAGTAGTAGCAGTAGTAGCAGTAGTAGCAGTAGTAGTAGTAGTAGTAGTAGTAGTAGTAGTAGTAGTAGTAGTAGTAGTAGTAGTAGTAGTAGTGATGGTAGTAGTAGTAGCAGAAGTAGTAGTAGTAATAATAGTAGTAGTAGTAGTAGTGGTGGTAGTAGTAGTAGTAGTAGTAGTAGTATTAAAAGCAGAAGTAGCAGTAGTAAGAGCAGTAATAGTAGTAGTAGTAGTAGTAGTAGTAGTAGTAGTAGTAGTAGTGGCAGCAGCAGAAGTAGTAGAAGTAGTCGTCGTAGTAGTCGTCGTAGTGGTAGTAGTAGTGGAAGTGGTGTTGGTAGTGGTCGAGGTCGTGGTCGTGGTAGTGGTAGTGGTAGTTGTAGTGGTCATCGTCGTCGTCGTCGTAGTTGTGGTCGTAGTCGTAGTCACGCAGTCCTGTGAGTAGCAGTAGCAGCAG
This sequence comes from Symbiodinium sp. clade A Y106, assembly GCA_003297005.1. Classification (NCBI taxonomy): domain Eukaryota; class Dinophyceae; order Suessiales; family Symbiodiniaceae; genus Symbiodinium; species Symbiodinium sp. clade A. Next base: position 3,489 of record BGNK01001346.1, on the reverse strand, counting down.
CAGTAGCAGCAGTAGCAGCAGCAGCAGGAGTAGCAGTAGCAGTAGCAGTAGCAGTAGCAGTAGCAGTAGCAGTAGCAGCAGCATCAGCATCAGCAGCACTAGTAGTAGTAGTAGCAGCAGCAGCAGCAGGAGTAGTAGTAGTAGTAGTAGTAGTAGTGGTGGTAATTGTTATTATTATGATGATTATTTGTAGTAGTAGTTGTAGTTGTAGTTGTAGTAGGAGTAGGAGTAGGAGTAGGAGTAGGGGAAGTAGTAGTAGCAGCAATTGCAGTGGCAGTAGGAGTAGGAGTAGGAGTAGGGGAAGTGCAGCAATTGCGGTAGCAGTAGCAGTCGTAGCATGTTATATTCGTGAGCCATTGCAGGAGACACACCCAATTCCCTCGAAAGCATATTTGTAGGAGATGTTCCACAGTGTGATGGTGTTCAGCATGAAGCTGCAGAACGCATCCAGATAAATACATGACCTCATAGGCCTGACAGAGATCCTAATCCTGGACCATGGGTTTGAAGCTGAAGGTTAAAGGGGTTCTGTTGCGGGGAGTGAGGCCCCCTGCAAAGCTGCAAGTGTGTTCTGGCATGGGAATCGGGGCTTTGGAATTCAACTAATAAACATACCCTTGTTTGTTAACAACTGCTGACTGTTATGCAAAGTGGCGAAGGCTGCGTCGAGATGTGCCATACCTGAGGGAATTCTTGCCTGGCCCAGAGTAGTTGGCTCGGCCCTAGCCCTGGGCCAACATGCCCTGCTGACGCCGTATCAGCGACGAAAAGTGGTGCAGAGCCTTAGGATTCGGGCCTTCGAGGATCGTGGAGGTTCGCATGCGAAAGGACGCTTGTGAATCGGCAAGTTCTGAGCCTCACCAGCAGACCAAGCAAATTTCCAACAAAGCCGTCCAATCCTCTGAACGGAGCGCTAAGTTGAAAGATGAAATATCCGAACGGACGTCGTCGTCGTCATGTTGGTCATCGTACTGGCAATGGAAGTTCTAGATTCGATACATATTGGAATATGAGCAGTAGTGACGCAAGAGAGAGAACAGTGACGGCAGTGACCATAATGACTATATATATATATACTTGCAACATTATCATTATTACTTTATATGAGTAGTGGTAGCGATAGTAGTAGTAGTAGTAGTAGTAGTAGTAGTAGTAGTGGTAGTGGTAGTGGTAGTCGTAGTCGTAGTAGTAGTAGTAGTAGTAGTAGTACTAGTCGTAGTAGTAGGAGAAGTAGCAGTAGCAGCAACCACTTGTGCTGGCATCTATCTTCTGCATGCGTACAAGATGCACAAAACAATGGAAGCCGAAGCTGTTTCTGGACTGGGACTGTTCAAACATATTCTTGCAGCAGAACGTACACATGTGGCGTTGCAGCATCATGGAAGCATCGGATTATGCCACACACATATAACACACACACACACACAGACACCATGTCTATCTATCTCACTCTCTATAATATTTACGCACACATGAACGTACAGGCATTGTCACATGTGAGTACATAGGTACATGTGTACATGTACATATATCTGTAGATGTATAAATATACAGTCCTTGTGGGGTGGGTGGTGCGGACGGGCTTCGGGCGAGTGCAAGCTAAAAGCAAAATGTGAGGAACAGATAAATATGAATAAAGACTCCCGTAGATACATAAATTAAGTAAACACATGAACAACTAACTAACGAAATCATCTACTGGGTGGCTAGCCAACTAACTAAACACATACATGAACAAGCAAATTTGTATATACATATACATCATATATATATATATACATACATATGTGTGTGTGTGCGCATGTGTATATATGTATGTACACATGCATATATATATATATACACATCTACTATCAAGTCATTTGTTGCTTCAACTGGTTGTGTACCCACAAGACCTCCAAAGATGAACCTGGACACCCAGAATTACTCAAATTCAGGGCGTCATGAACCATCAAGAAGTATCTCCAGTACAAACTGTTCTGATCCCTGCAAGGGTCCTCCAGCTTCGCCTCCTTCACTCCACCGCTCACCTGTGGTGCCTTGGGTGAGAGGATTTGTGTGTAGAATGTGGTCTAGGATTCAGCAATCATGGGCTGGGGGGAGGGGGCTAGGGTCAGTGAGGATTGAGACTTGACTGCGCGGGCTGCATTGGTGCCTGCTGGCTAAGGTGGCTCGCTCAGTCCAGCTGGCACCGGAGGGGGTGCGCTCTCCGAACGGCCCTCTGACTCTCTCCTGACACCGGGGTTGTAGATGATAGTCTTACACAGATTTCTGTACGTTGGTATGTGTTGGATATGCATATCTATATATACATATATATATGTATATATGTATGAGAGAGATCCCTCTAGGGTCTATTTGACGCCCTATTTCTTCTACTCTAAAGGAAAGATAATTTAAATAATTGAAATAATTAAAATAATTGAAATCAGCAAGGCCGATTCCAATTATTTCAATTATTTGGGGGCTCGAAATAATTGAAATAATTGAAATAATTGAAATCGGTGGGTTTGTGGCCTTCCCCTCAGAAACCCCCGATTTGAAATAATTGAAATAATTGAAATCGGGCCCATTTCAATTATTTCAATTATTTCAATTGTTTGGGGGGCCGAAATAATTGAAATAATTGAAATCGGGCCCATTTCAATTATTTCAATT
>BGNK01001345.1:132051-153163 GCA_003297005.1 Symbiodinium sp. clade A Y106 | reverse complement strand
GTACCTGGCAAAGTGTTTATGACATAGTAGGACAGGGGGAAATAGAGAGTGTTAGCTGGGTTGGTATTTCTGAAGCAATAAGAACGGTGAGTATAACCATGGTAGCAAAGACACTGGTCGCAGGAAGAGCATCATTTGTAAATGTACAGTGAAACTACACTTGGTGCTGGCATAAAAGAACATGTTAGTACTTTAGTGTGCGTTGCATATGACGAAGAATAGTGGAGATTGGGAAGGTTTGCAGGGACACGACGACGATCCCGCACAATTCAAGCACAAAGCGTGGGTACATGAGGGGGGGGTAGCAAATATATATATATATATATATATATAAATATGCAGCGGCCACCAGGACATCCAAGCAAAGGGCATCTTGCCAGTGCCACAGCCTTAGCTCACCACCTTTCCTACAAACGGCACCTGGGAACCCGGAGACGCCTCGTTGTAATAGAGGGTCCTTAATAATTAGAGTAGGGTTTTGGGGCCCACTTTACAATAATTATAATAAGGAACCACCAAAATAGCCAAAAAGCTAATTAAGGCCCCTATATTACCCCCAAGTCTTTCAAATCATTAGCCGACCCGAGCCATCGAGCCTCCAGAGCATCATCGAACTGCAGCGCAGCATGCTGTGGGAGCGTCTGGCCCCGAACCGCGATGGGACCTCAGCGCTCTGACGGGAGGGAGAGGGCCATGAAGGCCAGAGAACGAGAGAGAGAGAGAGAGAGAGGGAGAGAGAGAGAGAGAGAGAGGGAGAGAGGGAGAGAGAGAGAGAGAGAGGGAGAGAGGGAGGGTCACCCTCCCTTTCTTCTTGCATCCTTTCCCATCTGTCAGAAGTCGCCAGCAGTCACATCGTCAGGGCGGCCTGTACCCCCGAAGCACACCCTGTCCGTGACCACCCCGCCGCTCCAAGCCCTCTGCGCAAGCATACCCGGATTTCGTAAAGCTGTAGGAGATGCCTGTATGTCAATGAAGATAAGGGCTGTATCATGCTTGATGCACCTTCATGCTGTTACTCTTGCTGTTTTGCTCGATCTTCCAACAGAAACGGCGACTTCTTCTTTCAGCTGCACTGGACCATCCCAAACAAAAAACTGCCACATCGTAACCATGGATTTCCGACTTTCACACCACATCGAACGGTAGCCCAGAGACTCTGAAGCAACGCTTTTCGTCTGTGGTCACAAAAGCACGGGAAGATGCTACGCAGCCAAAAGCACTTCGTGTCCGTCAAAAGTAGGCCCTAGGCACGTAGCACGATTTCTCGAGGGTAGGTTTCGCTAGCTTTGTAAGCTCTTTCAAGTCTTTGTCTCATTAGCCGCAAGACGCGCCAGCTGCCAGTGCTGTTGGGCTCCCGTCTCGCAAGTCTCCCAACCTCAGACGCAAGTGTAAGGCTTATAGAATCTTAGAAATTTACTTAGGATTTTGGTTGCACTCTCTGCTGAGGACAGTCTGGGTTTTGAGGTTGAGGGGTAGGGTTTGAATGCTCTTTTTGGGGGCTGCAGGTTGGCGGATCTGCACAGTACATGCTATGCTACAATGCACCGCACGAAACGACACGACACTAAGAAACAACAACTATACTAAGACGACGACGACAACCACTGCTGCTAGGGGTTTGGTGGCCGGGGGCTTCTGAAGTGAATGAGGGAATTGAGACTAGGGTTTCGATTTGTTTGGGATGCAGGGTTTAGGGCTTCAGCAGTGGTTCTAATGAATGCAGAAAATGCTTGAGGGATTCATTCGGTCTAGGGATTCACCTTCTCGCACTCGCACACAGCCAGATGAACCAATGCTGTCAGTCTGCAGGGCGTCAACGCCGAGATGATGCTCTCAATATCGGCCTTGGTTTGAACAAAGTTCACACGCATCGGAAGTCCTTTCACAAGACTGTCGCCACTCGGCAGGGTCAAAGCCTCCCCTCGACCCTAGCCAAGCCCTATGAAACTCTGAACCCCCTACGAAACTCTTTAAACCCTGCATCCATGTGCTCAGGGCTTGTTTGCGCATACGCAGAGCAAGTCTGGTCTGACGACTCATTTCAAACACTGGAACAGCTTGCGCGTCCGTTGAGCACCCTATTCGACCGCTCTACCTGTCCATAGGTTGCTCGTTCCCAAAAGACTCAGCAATCGACTTTTTGACCCAGTAACATGAGTGCCTTAGCAATCGAAGTAAGGAAAATAAGCTACAATTGGGGATAGGGCGCGAGTATTAGCAGCTTTTCCGACCTCGACAGTAACTATAGCAGCAAATGCCACCTGCTCAAGTCACTACAGTATAACCTCATTAGTTCCAATACAGCTGTAACATGGTAAACCCTAAAGCCCTTCTTTCAATTGTTACTATGTTTGTTATTATTACTGTAGTGGTAGCAACAGTAATTAGTAGTGGTAGTAGTAGTAGTAGCAGCAGCAAGCAGCAGGGCCCCTACTACACTAATCAACAAAAGTGTCTGTACGCAGCACTCCGGCGCTAGTTGCTGCAATCTTGATGAGAAGGCGAGGGCTCACAGTCCTTTGGGACGCTACGCAGGGCGGCTAATGCAGAAGGCCACGCAGTTCCATTGTGTCACAGGGGGGTTGCCGTGTCACGAAGCAGATGTTTATAAGAGACCTGATGGAAAATAGCATCCAAACACGAAAATGCGCCGTCACAGCAATCCCAGCTCAGAGCCGTGGCGGCTTTCACAGTCGGAGCAGGAAGGGTCCACAGCTCAGATTTCATGACTCGTGTGGCATTTCTATCGTCAGCCTGGGCTAGGAAAGGGCAGCCCTTTCCGAACTGAACGGGCAGTAGTCAGCAAAAGCGGGGACTGTCATGCTCAAGTTGGTATATCAATAAGGCCGGCGTCGAGCATGCATAGCTATAGCCCTCAACCAATTTATTCAAACCATTCTTCCAATACCTCAAGTCATATATACATAGTCATATGGAAACAGTGCCGCACTAAATACCGGAAGAACTACCAACCACTGGCCCTTCTGGAGAATCCTCTTGCAAACGGTCCGGACATTGGCACGGACGTGCAAGCGGACCTTGATGTGCCAAAGAAATCAACAGCACAAGCTGTACATACGCCGACGATCACAACACATTTGTGACTGTAAGTATCCGCGTTTGATTAATTTCGTGTGTTACAACAGATTAGGTGCCCACTTTTGGACGAAAGCCGAGACACAAATGCATGCGAAGTAGCTTGGTCTGAACGCGAAACTGCCTGCTGCATACGGCTGGTCGAAGGTCATATTCAAGATGGCTAGTAAGGCTAGTACCAATCCCATGGTGCTCTGCACAATGGACCTATGCATCAGCTCCCCGAGCCTTTGTAATTATAAACTGTTGACAAGCTAAACACACGACAGATCAAACACGACTCTCTTCAGCCGCAAGTGCAGAACGGCTCTCAATTCTGAAATCTGCACGAACTGTTAAACTTGCGTCAGACGCGCGATGGATCTCGACCTTGAAGAGGCGTGTATGGAGAGGATCTGAGAAACTTGCTTTTCTCATGCTGATACAGATGGTACTACTACCCCCCAAAACAGAATCATCTGTTCGGCTGCTGCCGATCCCTTCCCCACATGTCGATGCCCCAGTAACATAACGATCAGTTTCTGCCGATGTTAGTACAGCGTGCGTTTTTGGTAGGGGTCGTTGGTTTTTCGTGCACGAAGAATAATGGGGATTGGGTCGTACTGCGAATTAGGCTACCAGTAGTATGTATGATTTGGCTCGCACTGCCGATGCACACCAATGGTACCGCCAGCGACTAATGGAAATTACTTAGCTTCGACGAAGAACTAACTGCTGCTAGCTCGTCGTACTGACGGGGGCGGTACTTTCAGGCCCCAAACCGAGACGCTTCGCCACAAGCACCATCGTGGAGAGCCAAGAGCCGAACTGTGGAGAGTGGAAATGATCAGGGCACTGTTTGGTTTTTAATGTAGAGCTCAGTGAGTCCCCAACCGAACAGCTTCGTCTTGATCCAGTCCATGCCGACGAGCGCGCGATTCCTTGTTGCAGATTCTGTTGGCCGCTAGAAAGGAAATCCGGGCCACGACTCCAGGCCGGGATGATAAAGGTCCGGTGCACTTGTGGGACCTTTTGCTTCCTGCGTTGCTCGACGGCAGTCTGCAGGCAGGCTTCACTGTTACATGCAAATTCAGCAATTTCCAGTTCAGTCAGTGGGCTGAACGGCTGAAAGTGATTTAATGGGTTGCTATGTTCAGATCGACCTGGAGAAATATGGACTCCACGAACAGCTGCAACTTCTCATAAAATGCATCGAATCGGCAGCCCTCAGCCTATTCAAGCGCTTGCCGGCATGATGCTTCCAGCTCATCTGCGCGGAAGTCTCGTACGCCTCTTCAGGGAAAGTGTGCCCAAGCACCATGAGATAAAGTAGTCGGGGGACGCTGTTTGCACACATCGCTTCTCCAGAGTTTTACTGCTTAAAAATCTCTGAAGCACATCTATTTTAAAAGGAAACTATATGTCGTATACGTGTTTGCAGCATGGAGTGAGGCTACAACTCACACCGAAAATCCTAGCCCGAAACAGCCGTAACATAGCTTCTGCATGTGCTGGATCTGAAAGGAGCAACAATCAACACTCTGCGGTTGCACCTACTACCGCTACATGCTATAGCGAATCCCAGCAAGTTGGAACATGGGCTTTGGAGGATTAGTGCTGGGATGCTTTATACTTTACCTTAAGGGCAGGAGGATACTCATGTTCCAACTTTCGGAAATCTAATATAACACCGGCTGCGAGAATTGCTTCTGTGAAAGCCCAGACCTGACGAACACAATCGCTTCAAGCACTTCGCGGCCCACCAGAGCATCAACTCTTGCTTTTTTGTAATTAAAGGTCCTTGGGGCTTAGCGTGGAAGTTCTTGACGCAGTGACCGGTGAAGAACTAGCAAACACCGCTACTGAATGCAAAGCATGCAAGCTCTCAAATACCTTGCCACTAACTACCACTAACACAGCCACAGCCACTACCACTGCGGCCACGACGATGACGACTACCAGACGAATTAAACTACTAGCAGGGGTGATTTCCAATGCCCTGAAGGGTAAGGCAAAGAGGTTTAGGGACACGCTTAGGATCCCGCAACATAGGGGCCTTAATGATTAGAATAGGGTTTTGGGGCCCAGTATACTGCAATTATAATCAGGAACCCCCAAATGGGCCCCCAAATAGTATTGGCAGTTATTTAGGCCCCTAAAGTAAATCCTTATAATAGCCCTTTTAGTAGCTGTTATAGACACCTTTAAAGGGACCATACTATTTCGGGCCTCATTAAGGGCCCCGTAGTATGCCCTGTGGGGAGCCTTCCAGGCTACGCCGGCCAAGGGCCCACTCACCGGGCCAAGAATTGGCAAGTCCTCATGGGGTTTCGACTCGCACACTCGCTCACGCAGGCACTGCTTCATGGGGTCAGGCTGCTACCGTTGCTACCGTGCGGTTTAGGGTTTAGGCGTAGGGTTCTCATAATAAGCATAAGCATTTTAATTCGATATATCCCTGCCTTGTTATTGGTCTTCATTATAAGGGAGGCTTTCTGGGATATCCGTATCCCATGCATGATGATTTCAACATGAGGGGGGCGGCGATTACCGAGCTGGACAGCAGCGTTGTGGGGCTGAGGATTGCAAAAGCTTCAAGTCTCAAGTGAGGACCGGTCTTCAAATTCGAAAGGCCGCGAATCTGAGTGCACAGCCATCTGAACCACCTGTCTCGACTACAGATAGCCTCAATCCGACAGTCCTGACTCATGGGTCAACCTTACCCGAGCACCCTCCGAGCCGGCAAACCAAACCCAGATACGGTGGATGTTAATGAAACAGCGCTTCGGGTAGGAAATCATAACACTACTTCTGCTGTACTGCATGTGAACAGACTTCGATCACTTCGGAAGTCTCAGACTTAGACTTTTTAAGTGGAAAGCTGGGGCGACCGCGAACGCCGCATGGTCGCTACCCAAATAGGCCAAAGTGCCTCCGCCACTTCGCCGGCTTAAGACAGACTGTTCAGGGCTGGGGTTTCTGGGGTATGCACTGTGGCATGTTCAAGGCAAGACACGAGAATCTGCGTTGCGGGTCTGAGTTCACACTTACTCTAACATACTGCGGGCTGATCCATGCGTTCGGTCATGTGCGCTACAAGGTAATCAAAGGCTTGTTTTTGCCTAAACAACAGGTTCGATCGAAACATTGCTGTGAAGGGTGCGCTGCCAGCATCGACGAGTTTATACAGCCAACATGGCAATGCAAGGGATGCTCCCGGTGTTGGATACTAAAGAACTGCTTGGAGGATGCAGACGAACTGCCCACGGACCAGTTCAACATCATTCTGACATCAGCTCAAGCCCTCTCCAGATACCTCCAAACCCAAACTCGTGTCAGCTGTACATACTGAGACCAGTCCTACTGCCGCCGCTGACATCAGCAAATTTACTGCGGCTTCTTTGGCGCTATGCCATCAGCTGCCCGCACTCCTACCGAAACCTACGAAACGCACACGAAGGCTCGACCACCTTTGTGGAAGTAGGTAAAGGGCTCGTGCTCATCGCGGAAGGCACGGTAGCTCTCCTCCATCGGCAGGTCGATCGGGAGGGGCAGCTTACATAGAAGTGCAGGGAGCAAGCACGCTGGATACCTATGCACGGCTAAGTGATGCGTCTTCAGACTTCCGAATTCTGGCAGATCTCTTTCGCAAGTAAGGTTTGGGGGTAGGGTGTTGCGGAAACAGACCCGGGGTAGCTCATCTCTGCTGCAGGACATACTGACAAGGATTTCGGTCGCTGCATGTTGGCATCATGTTGGAGTAGACTGCCTTCAGCACTGGCTCAGAATGTGCGGGCATCAGGGCAGCTTTAGATTCAAGCTCCGTGCTCAATTCCCGGTAGGCTCCCGGTCGCCACGAATGAGGCCAGAGGCGAAAACCTCGGTAAGGCTTAGAAGGATACGGGACGTTCAGAGTCTAGAGCTTTGTCGAGGCAGGTCGGGAGGGAGCATCCACCAACCCAACAAGACCCCTCCCCTAACTTACAGCACAACATGCCGCAGTGCTTCCCTGACTCGTGCTGAGCGTGACAAACTGAACTAGTACAGGGCCGAATATGCCAGACTCCACATGAGCCGTAAACATTTAAACCCTGAAACCAAAGGACTCCCTGGGCGCCACCGGGGTGCTTTGGCCAAATACTGCCCTTGCTGAGCTGCCACCTCCAGGCTTCTTGGGGCACTTCCCAGGCCAGCATTTAGGGCCCTGAGGGCTTAAGTAGGGCTTGGCAGACGAGTCTCGGAAGGGTGTCGGGTGTCGGGTTTTCACTCTCCACACTTTCTGCGTGCGACTGTGGCTTGCCTTTGACACACGATGCCGATACATCATCATTCGTTTGTCTGGCTCGTCATTTGGACCAACTACCAAAGCACCATGCATAGAATTCCCCAATCCTCACACCAGAGCACCGACAATCAATGAACCGGCGTCAACATGCTGGAGTCGACTGCCCATAGTTAGTGCCAGCGAGAGACCTGTGCTGTTGGGGGAAACGTCTCCAGCGTCTTGTGGATGATCTTCAACAGGTCTTTGAATCCTGAAAAGGCCAGTGCATGCAAGGAAGCACAGCAATCTTTCGAAGGGCAAAATTATAGACACTTAATGGGGATCCCTACCCTATAACGGGCTATATAACGGTTGTAGCTATATTATCAAGGTTACATACCTAGGAGTCCTCATTAAGGGTCCCTCCTTTTATGATTGGAACCTTGCAGTAGGAGGTAAGCTTCAACAACACCTTATCTGTAATCGCCGTCCTCCTTGTCCTCCTCCTCTTCGCCGTCGTCGTGGAAGTCGCAGTAGTAGTAGTAGTACTAGTAGTAGTAGTAGCAGTAGTAGCAGGAATAGTACTTGTGATAAATGTTACAACATGGAAAAGCTGTCACATAATTACCCGCTTGGCCCCTACACGAGATGATATTTCCCCCTGCTGCTGCCACCACTGGGTCTGGCTGACGGTGTTGCTGTTGCATAAGAGGGCTTAAACTCAACATATTACCGGATCGCGTGTAATGGAAAAACGATCTACCAGAAGCACATTCGGCTTTTATTCTGCATTATGATTCTCGATGAGTTCAGATCGAAGTTTGATGCACGTTGATGTGATGGTGAGGGTGCGAATCATGATGATGCTTGCGGAAGGGGCATGGCCAGATGGTGATCCATGTCGATGGTGTGGTATAAGATACTTGGTATGAGTATGCGTGCTTTCATGCTGTGGTTTGTGTACAAGTAAAGGGTTTACAGGCAGTACTTAGTATCATCATTTGACTCATTTGTTTTTGGACGGTTTGCTGTAATTAGTAGTAAAAGGGTTCTGGGCAATACTTAGCATGATGATGTGTGTTTGGATTGCTTGGTGTAGTAGTATGTACTTGGTATGCTTATTCGTGCTTGGATGGGGTGGGTTTCAATGGAGTAAATGACTTTAAGGCAAGACTTCGTATGACGGTTGCTGTTTGGATTGCTTGGTTTAGCAACTAGTAGTAAGAGGAATATAGGCGATTCTTAGCATGGCCATTCGTGTTTGGCTGAGTAGTGAAAGGAGTATGGGCAAATTTGACAATACTTAGCATGGTTCGTCGTGTTGGGATAGTGTGAGTTGGATTCCGTGCCTGGCTTTTTCTTTCATTTTGCTGTATATCGTTAGCTTGTTCTTTCTTTCTTGCGTTCTAAATGTCTTCATTTCGTTATTTCCTGGTTTCTTTCTGACTGTCTGTCCCGTCATTGTTTCTCTCGTTCTATCTTTCCTGTCACTATTTCTCTCGTTCTTTCATTCTGCCGCTCTTTGTTTATGTGCGCCTCCATATTCTTCTTTCCCTCCCGAGCCCCGCACTTAAACAATCCAAACAAGGTTGGCACATTTAAAATACAGAACAAAAACCAAAACAAACAAAACAAATACACTGCACAACTTGCTGCTGTTGCTGTTGGTGATGTTGTTGCTGCGGATCTCGTCGTACTAGTACTAGAACTAGTACGAGTACGAGTAGTAGTAGTAGTGTAGTCGTAGTCGTAGTCGTAGTAGTAGTAGTAGTTGTTGTTGTAGTTGTAGTAGGAGTAGGAATAGTAGTAGTGATAGTAGTAGTGGTAGTAGTTTTGTCAGTAGCAGTAGCAGTCGCAGTAGTAGCAGTAGTAGTAGTAGTAGTAAGTAGTAGCAGTAGTAGCAGTCGTCGTCGTCGTAGTAGTAGTAGTAAGTGTTGTTGTTGGAGGTGCAATAGGAGCAATTGGAGCAGCAGCAGGAGCAGGAGCAGCAAGAGCAGGAGCAAACGTGGTGATGGTGATGATGGTAGTGGTTACTTCTCGAAGCTTTGATTCATGGCCATCGGTCGTGCGTGGAGCTTAAAACATGTGTAACAATATGTATATATACAAATATATGTAATTATGTATATACATATATATATATATATATATGTACTTGTAGGTTGTCGATCAACGATCAACAGGTACATGGATACATGAAGCTGCCACGCTTAATTTGATGGTTTCGGCTTGAACCTTGAGGGGAGGGATGCGTGAAGCAAGAAGGCTTTTATCCTGAGCATGTGCCATCAGACCTCTTGAAGCGTATTGCGCTGCAGAGCCACGAGTCCGCAAAGCGATTTACGAGTCAGGGACAGCCGTCAATAGTTTGACATGGTCGGGCGGAAGAAGTCTTGACAAATACGGCATGGGCGGAGAGCATCCCAGGACTGACGGATTTGGTTAGCCACCCGAAGGCCTTCCAGGGTGATGTAGTCTCTCTGCAACACCTCGGCCTCATCAAGATCCCGCTCAATCTCCTGGCCCAGGCAACACTGAAGCGATGTGTATGCCAATGGCTTCAGGTAGTCACGATGAGAATTGGAACGAAGCCGAGGGAGCAAAGCCAGGAAAGCTTCTGAAACAGCTGGAGGAACTCATGTCGAGCTTCTGATTTGTCAGGCTTGTAGATTTTAGATGAGGTGCATGCTGGCTTCGTCTTGCAGCTGAAAGCATTAGCCTTAATTGGTGTGCTCAACAACCCACTGCTTACTTCTAGATGACTACTGGGAGCATTGTGTATGATTCCATACCTCTCTGTTGACATGCTGTTGTCACTTCACTTACGAGTATATATGACCAACATCTCACCCTGCAAGGTAGTGATTGTCAAAAGGGGGCGTCTGTAAGTGATCAAGCCCTGACTTTAACCGTTGCGGACATGATCTTAAAACCTGAGTATACGTAGCATCATGCCAACAACAACCAAAAGATCGAACAATAGCAACCCACTGCGAAGACATTAAGACATCATAGGCAGAAGACAACCTCAGGCAGATGTGCAAAGAAAGACTCGAATCGGTCCCTCAGAGATTTCTGTTCCCACACTGCAGGTCGCAGACGTTAACTCACCTGGGGTGAACATGTGGCTTAGAGCCAACGTGCAGAGTAACAACCGTGGCAAAACGTTGCAAAAAATTGAGTGCCACACACAACGGTCTTCTTATGATCGACTCAACGATTCCTGCAAAAGCTGTGGACATATCCAAGTTTCCCATGTTGCGAGTGGTGCTCAGATAGCCGCCTCGATCATTGTCGCAATGCCGCATCATAGTCGTATTCGCTACAACTGTGACGCTAAGTACCTTCACGAGCGAGCAAGCTAGATAGGCTTCCCTGCAGATGCGTGCGACAATGTCTCAGTCGCAGAAATGAGAGATTAAGAAAGGCACAGGGCTATTCCCAGCAATCCGATGATACAAACCTACATACTACGAGAACCATCTCAAGCTTCGGCAGCAGCTCGTGATCCTGGAGGACCTTTCGCTGCTGTCGTGCTCGTTGCGCTCATTGCTTCCAAGCTGGGACTGGCCACTCATTAGTAAAACTGCATCTCGAAGTCCCAGTACTTTCAGCTGGCCGCGTAACAGTTCTATAACTTCACAGTGTGACCCATCCTGATCTTTCTCTGAGGCGAGATCTACTGCAAGAACCCCATGCGAAGTCCTCTGATTTGGGTCTGCCCCTGCGGCAAGCAGCATGTGAACAATGTCAGCATCCCCAAGCTGCGCAGCGATATGGATGGGATAGACAGCATCATGGAAAAGGCAGCAGCGCGTAGACAGCCTAGGCTCTGACACGTCCACAAACTGGTGCTCCGACAAGAACTTGCGAAGCTTCTGCTGCCGGTAGTGCCGCATTCCCTGTCGCTTTGAGGACTGGCTTGTGCGTGACCGGGACCGTTCCTTGTTCTCCAAGCTTCCCAAGCTTCCCGAACTTGAGCTGATGTCAGTCAAGGGAGAGCTCTCAGGAGAAGAGCACGTGCTGGCGGCATCTGCAAGAAGTGCATCTGCACGCCCGTTCTCTTGCGCCTTTGGCGCCTTCGGGCTGGCGCAGCCTACGCTACCAGGTAGCGTGCCTTCAAGCATGGCCGGATGTCTGCACAAGCAGCCTCTGAGCCCAGCGAGCAGGGTGATGGAGTCAGGCAAGCCCAAAAACAAGCCAAAAAGCTCCTACAACCAGAGCAGCAGAGCAGCAACACGACGACAGCCCCTGTAATTACCGAAAATGTGCTGCTGCTATGGTGCTTGTGCTGCTCCTCTGTAGGAATGTTGCCGCTACAGGAACGGTCATTGCTAAACGATACAGCGGCAATCCTGGCCGGCACCTGACACAAACGGCACACCGACAATATGATGAAAATGGAGCTGCCAAAACAGGAAACGTCTATGTACCTGGTAGTGGCAAAGTTCTGGTGACTGCTCATGTCACGTCTTGCGAGTATTAGCTTCGTAACCCTACTACGATCGATCAAGGTAAAGGCTAAGCCCACGACACCCAAACCCACCAAAAGTGGCTGAAGCACCTGCGCATTGCGCTTCTTGATTCGCTCCGTTACCCGCTGTCCCAAGGAGTACGTGCGCTGCCACGCCACCTCAACTTGAAGGATCATGAGTAATCATAGGGTTCATGTATCGGCGAACCAGATGTAACTTGATGTAACCCCAATTAGGCCTGCAGCCCCACTCAACAACTGATGCTGAACCTTCAACCAAGCTTTTCAGGTCTGCGGCGTCTCATCAATCGTTTGACTCTGGGATACCCGGGGTTTCTCCAATATTTCAATATCTCTAAATATTTCCCGAATAAGTTTTCCACCATTGACAAATGGCAATTTCAGAAATTAAGGGACTATCAACAAGCCAAGCACAAACCTCAAAGCCGTCGTAGGGATATCTAAATAAATACCCCAAATGCTAGGTGTCTGTGTTGTGGCCGCAGGTTTGGATCGTGCCGTACAAAGTTTGCATCAATTCCTTTGGTCGGCACCACTTGTCCTAGGTATCAACGGCGATCTGCTTCACGGCTTGCATGGGGCATTGCCACCAGGTAGACCGACTGCACAGATCCTATTTTGTTCGGCTGGGACTCACGCGTCCGAAACTGAATCTAGCAATCCCTTAAACGAATGAGATCGGATGTTTACCGTCCTGCCTGCTCTTTCCAAACCTTTTTCCCAAACATCTTCGTGATCTCTGCAAAGGTTTCCGTAAGGTCGTCACTGACTGCCTGCCAATTTGCGAGCTGATGCTTGCTTCTAGCTCAGAGCTATATCAGATATATATATATATATGTGTGTGTGTGTGCACACACACACACACACACACCCAAACCCGAAAACCCGAAACTCGAAACTCCTAAACCAAAGAGTGCCTCCTCCAAGTAGTCGGCATAGGCCTCGAACTGCGGGTGGCCTCCGATCGGACTCAGGTCTCCCCTAGAAGATGGGTAGTTCCCTATATAGATATATTATAACTTAACATAGTATTAAATGTTTAACATGCAACATATATATATAATGTTTGTTTATACATATATATATATATATGCAGCATGTGTATATATATATATATAAGATTCATAATATTTTTAGGGTCCCTTCACAGGGCACCGTGCTATTTTGGGAGAGCTAGAGACGGACCCTAGTTTAGAGAACCACCCAGCTTCAAGCTTGGGGGGGGTTTAAGGCTTTTCTTGACTCACAGAACACGCACAAGGCAGGCAAGGCTTCAACACAACGAAGATTCGTCAACAGGGTTTAGGGTCGGTTTAAACGGGCTTAGGTTCAAGGGCTTTTATGATGGTCTGACAATCGGATCAGCCCCGAGGTCCCTGGCTCTGCGCAGATCCTCTCCAAACCTTGCAGAGCACAATCCTAAACCTTTTTTTGTTGCAGGCTTGCACACAAGGACGCCTGATAGTTTGCCGCTCTTCCGCCAGTTAGAAGCCTTTAAACCCTCAACCCTGAACCGTCGAACACTTCGACAGAAACCCAGAGCTCCTTGCCGCTTTCGTTTGGCAGTTCTTTGCCGGAAGGTGCGGGAAGGGAAGGAGGGTCGGCTTCGGGTTTCAGCCTGTTTCTTGTTTTGGTCCTGAAAAGGCAGGCTTAGCCGTAGGGATCCACCTGTTCATGGCTGCAGGTCTTCTGGCTGACCCATGTGGGAGTTTCCGAAAATGGGGGACCCTATTATAGTACGCCAAATAGTAGGATCCTTGTAAAATCGGACCCCAAAATAAGGTACCCCTAATTTTCAAAAACTCCCATGTAGGGCCATGCCGGCCGAACTTACATGAACTTACTCCGCCGGAGGCCTAGAAGCAGAAACTCTGTTTGTTCAATGTTCGCAGTCTCTTTCGAAGCGCTACCCATCGGACTGCAAGAAATACTATTACTGAACATGCTGAAGAACTACTTGGGTGGCTTTCCATCAAACCCGAAAGTGGGCATTTTAAGTTCTGAGTCGTAGTGATGCAGCACTTGAAGATGCATCGTACTCTTCGATATGAAAGATAAGGCCTGAACCCTGAACCCACAACCTCAGCAAGATGCGGCTCGAAGCCTCCGTCTCCCCCCTCAACAAACAATGACAACATGGAGCCCCTGCTTATCAAGTATCTTAGCTTTTGCGATCGAGACTCGGGTAGCATTCGCTCGCAGGAGATCTCTCAAGGCTTCAACAGTCAGCTTTCCCTCATTGTTCACGTCGGCCTCCTGTCGGTTTAGGGATGTTTAGGGCTTACGCTCAGCCAGGTAAGCTCTCTCCGTTCGCGGTGGGATTTGAGTGAGACACACCCTCATGGCTAGCAGCAAGGCCTCAACAGCAATCGAGCAAACAAACGCTTAGACGAAATGGCCATGAGGCGCAGCCTAATTGTCAGAGTGGATATTGCCACATCACAACGTCTCGTTTTTATGCCCTCTTTTCCTTTAGCCGTTAGCGTCCAGAGAACCAGTATGGTTGAGGGAGGAGGGCTCCACACAGCACCAGCACAAACAGCGGGATGACTACCTCCCACCAAATTACCCATCCCCAACTGCGATGTCCCCTCGGGCTCCAGGCCGATCACTGCTAGCATTCAGGCAGCTCTCTACACATTCCACTCAAACACAGTCTTCGGTCGAGGGTTTTTAACGTCCAAAGCCTTGCCTAAATTCAACTCCTGAACCAACGCCTGAACATTACAAGGTGCATCCGTGAATGGTGACCCTGTCTGCATTCAGATGTTCCTTACAGGCAGGGACCTGCAATTTGGAAAGCCTTGTGCAAACTCCTCAAACAGGAAACAGGGGTCATATCATTGGGTCTTCATTTTACGTTGCTCGCACGATGTTGCAGATCAGAGTTAAATAAAGGGGTTGATGTGCGCGCTTCAAGTAGCAAGAGGTGACTTTCCACAAGGGCCTGAGCTCGTTGAAGCATCGGCACGGCGAGCCACTGGTGGGAGCGGGGTATCACAAACGGATCAAACAGCCAAAAGATGACGTGAGTGTTGTGTCGGACCTTGAACAGCTCCTCTGCATAAAGGCAAGCGCAGTCTTGTTGCACTGAGCTGGCATCCTGCAACACAGAGCTACCACGATTATTCCAGGCACGCGATTTTGCCATCTTGCCACAAACACGGACAAACAGATGCCAGGGAACTGTCGGACCATATTGGTCGTCCAAGCAGTTGGGTGGTGTTGCTACAATATCTTTGCCATTCTCACCGGGCCCGTTGACATCCGGACGTCCGCATCAGAAACCTCTGAAAAACCATCCATCATGCGACTCGAAACAGCGAAGCTGGCCTGGCTTGAATCTCTCTCCGGCTGAACAACAAACACAACTTCTTTCGCAGCTCTTCTCAACGACGACGACGACTGTATAGCCACTGCATCCGGCAGCGGCTACGACTGCTGCTGCTGCTACTGCTAGTTTACGGCAACTACTATGACTTATGAGTTACTTTTACGCGACCTACAGCCTCCTTTGGTGGAAAGAATTACTTTCACATTTCAGTCGAGGGGCGCCCAGCGCAAAAATTGAGCCCAGGCTGCCCCAAACGTGCAGCCACTCCTGGAGCAGAGGAGGGTGTATAGGGCTGAAGGCTTAGAAGGCAAGCCGTCGTCGCTTGCTCTCTTCCAGCCAAGGCGCATCAGTGGCCAAGCCTCTCACTCGGCTCTGGACGTAGTTCGCCTTGTGATCTTGCCGTCCTCTCACTGCACGAAGCAACTTTGAGGCATATAGGGCTTATAGTGGCAGCAGCCTGCTGAACTAGCAGAAACCCGCATCTGAACAAAACACTCTTCAGCAAAAGCAAAGCGGCAAGCATATCACCTCGAACTTGCGCAAGCTGAAGCTCTTCAACACGATCTGACCCCACGTCCTTTCAGAACTTCGCACAGGGAAGCTTTGACCTCATAGTGGACGAAGCAGCTGCAGCTCTCTGCAATGTTCGCTCATAGCGAAGCAGCCGTTAACGCTCTTTGCCCTACGTTGAACTACCATACCAACCTACCAACACCGACATTTTGGTAGGGCTCCTACCATTTTGAAATTCGGGTGTATAATAAGAACCTACAGTACAACAAGGTAGCGTTATGGTAGTTTAAGGTATCCCAAGCCCAGGCCCCCCCCCCAACTCGCCGGGGCTCGAGACCTCTTTGGGGATACTTCGGCTGCCCCGGGTCTCGCTGCTCGGTCCAAGGCTTTCGAACTGAAGGTCTGCCTCTGCCTGTATCGAATATACTATGACATATTGTATCATACTATTTCAAAATGTATCATACAACATGTACATACATATATATATATATGCATACCTAAAGAATGTAGTATGCTACATTATATGGTATTTTTGTAGATGAACTTCGAAGGAATAGGGCTGACCACGACCCCTGCAAGAGGATGAGCCGGTGCTCCTTAGGTCCTTACACCAAAACCTTACATCCTCATTGACCCGCAAGGTCTTTCAATCCACGAAAGGCGAGTCATGACCACCAAACCAACCGGACCTGAACACCTCCCCCACCTATGAATCACTCTGTTTCTCCCGTAAACGGGAGTTTCCGAAAATGGGGGACCCTAATATACTTAGTTGCTGAGTTCATAAGCCCCAGAAAGTATACACTTTCACTTTTATAGTGGGTAATATTATCCCAAAAAGTGTAAAGTGTATCCACTCAGCTACTAAGTATAGTACCCTAAACAGTGGGATCCTTACTCAAACCTCAAACCTTGAGTTTGGCTGCCTGCCCAGTGAGCTTGTTGGGCTTCACACCGGCCGCCCAGATCCTCGGGCTCGACAGGTCTGGGAATACCGTTTAGATCTGGTTAGCTCGGTGGAAGCGACGTAAGGTTGAGCGCTTGTCGGAGTTTGAAGAAACTTCTGCATCCTTGCCTTTGCTCTAGGTTCGGACACCCCACTCGGACAGTCCTACGACGAGGGTTGCTGCACACCTCACGCGGTCTGAGTATGAGTTCCTTTGACACGAAAACACAACATCAAACGAATGTGGACGAACATGACTGAAAGACTTCTTCAATATTGCGGAACTATGTGTCGTACATGTGGCTAAATCCTCATATACTGTTACCATGCCGAGGTAGTTCGAAGCCCAGCAGCACGCAGCCGTGGGGTAATTCCTTCAGATTGGCATGCCGGTCTGTCATCTTCACCTGCTGTTGTGAGATTGAGAGCTGAGACAAAAAATGATTTATAACCATGATTAAGGTTCGAGTTTAGGGCCAACCACACGTCGAAGCAAGCTTCCTAGCGGTTCATCCAACGTGAACTGGATTAGATCGTGCCGGGACACTTTATCAGCTGTGACCGCAGTGACTCTCCAGCCGTTGAGAACTTCCACGCCCTTCTGCTCAAAGATCTCCAAGCCTCAAGCTTCTAACTCATCGTGCGCAACTCAAGATGTTAAACTATGAGGTCGCTGAGAACATGGCTCTTGTTCGAAATATCGCGGCTGTAAGAGGAGAGCAGGTGGTCCTCCATGTTCACCAAAGAGATAGACACCTCAGGGCAGCAAAGCATCCCGGCCCTGAACCAGGTCCGCCTGCCTGTTCGAGTTACGGCCCGGACTAGACTGGCTTTTGCACTGACGAACATCCATGGCCTTGTCTCAAGATGCTATTGCTTTGCCGCTTTGCCTAGTACTCCCTCTTGCTTGATAGCTGCTGCTCCTTGCTGCTTCTACTTTCAACTCCTTTTCAAGCTTACAACCATACCAGGGCTGCAGGGCCATCTTCCCCAAAGTGCTGCAAAGCACACCAAGCAGATGCCCATGGGAGGCCTGATCACACAGCTTGGGGTACAGGCGGCGACAGTCCTGTAGATTGGGATTCACTCCGAAGCCCCGAGACAGGCCCCACTGGAGTTTTGCAGCGCTTTCTTGGGCTCTCCGTGGCTTGGGTTCCACCACTCAGGACCTTTGTGGCCTTAAACATCCATCCCGGCCAAGCGCTCACTACAGAAGGATGCTCCTCTTCTACGAAGTCGGCGAGGTCGGCGGCAATCTCAACACCTGTTGGTCCACCTCGGGCGATCGACAGAATGAGCCCGGCAGTCCGGCAGCTGCAGAACGGGGCCAGGAATCTAGGACTCGCTGCTTAGAGATTGAGACCTGGCGTGTGGAAGCCATGGCTACATAAAAACTTAAGAGCTTGCGGAGTCTAGGCCTGTCGGATAGAGATATTTGATGTTGGTGCAGATCTTGGAAGAATGACTGCACTACACACAATAGCTTGCAGTCCAAAGTCAAGGGTCATGGACCCATATATATATACACATATGTATGTATGTATGTATATATATATATATATATGGTCACACCCCCCCCCATGATCCACCCGAGCCTTCTTGTCAACTGTTCGTCTACAATACTATGTCTCCGAATGCTTTCTCCGAAGTCCATAAACCATCGGTATTTGCGAGGGTTTCTCCACTTCACATNCTGTTCGTCTACAATACTATGTCTCCGAATGCTTTCTCCGAAGTCCATAAACCATCGGTATTTGCGAGGGTTTCTCCACTTCACATATACTGACCTCTGCTTGTTGTGCTCTTTTCTGGCATATGTAAACCACCCAAAACCCAAACCAGAATCTGGTTCTGCGTCCGCGCTGAAACACTTGAGCCCTGCTCAGTAGAGACAAAGGAAACCGCAGTTGTTTTTGCTCAGTTGGTGTTATTTCTGTCTGTCATTAAATATCAGTTTCATCACAAACAATGGCTGGGACTCAACGAGCCCTTACAATCTGCCAATACCACGAAATTGAATCTGAATGTTTCGGAGAAGAAAGTGGTCTCCCTCCAGCAAATTCCAAATACATTCGAGGGTATGTCGAGGTATGTCGAGCTTCTTATGCTTTATAACTTTATAACACGAAAACCAGAATGACAAGTCAAATTTTCGTGTGCTAGCAGCAAGAACAAAAGCTAAGACCAAGTAAATATCCCCCGCCCTCTTCTCCTCTTAGAAATATGGANTAACACGAAAACCAGAATGACAAGTCAAATTTTCGTGTGCTAGCAGCAAGAACAAAAGCTAAGACCAAGTAAATATCCCCCGCCCTCTTCTCCTCTTAGAAATATGGAAGCACACCTCTGTACCTTGTAAGGCTTCGTGGGAATAGACAAACATTCATCTGGAAAGCATTCGTTGTTCCTCTCCTAGTAAAACGTCATATGCTAAACACATTTGCGGTTTTCGCTTACAATTATGAAAGACGACCGCGGCTCAGAACTTCATCGAGCTTGCACCGTACTACTTGCACACTTAAACATCCTGCCATCCTTCAACACATCATGAAACAGCTACAAACCTCATAGCCTCAGAGCAATGGTGGAACACATCTGTTCTCATTCTCATTATGCTTTTAGGACGGCAACAAAACACTTCACTTGCATCTTGGGCAAGGCTGACCTTAACTACAGTCATGATTCTGCTCGATGAAAGAAGAATTAGAATTGAAGCAATTGAAGCTCATTTGCTAGGTTCCCCATTGTCCATTTAGTAATGAGGTTACCTTTATTCCGGGTATCCACTTTTTAATAATGGAACCCTAAAATTAGTAAGGCAAAGGGGTATTAGTGGGGAACTCACTTTCTGTAATACAAAAGAAACAGTCACTTATCTTGCAATATGAAATAACGGAGCTTATCAGCTTCTTTAGTTTTGAATATGACACACACACACACAAGAAAGTGTTTTCTACAGCGGGCAAGGTTCTAAACTGTTAGCAAGGTCTTACCTCAATGAAGAAGCATGAACTCGACAGTATCTAAACATGATGTCAGGTTCAACAGGCATTTGCGTTTGCATAAGGCGTTCCAGAGTATCCACAACCACAGGTAGGTTTCAATAGTATAAGAGTGCAGCTGTTCTTCTATGTCTTTGTTGAGCAAAGCTGTTCTTAACTACAGTTATGATTTTGCTCGATGAAAGAAGTGTTAGTACCGTTGGTAGCTGAAGCGCGTGCAGGCTCACTTACTCATGTAATACAACCCGAAAGAGCCATTTGCCTTGCAATCTGAGATAGTGGAGCTTATAAGCTTATCTGCTGGCTAGATCCGATGTTTCTCAACTTGAGAAGAAAGCTAGAGAGCCACGTCCCCACCACGTTCTAAAGCATCCGCAATCACGAACAGGTTGGAATAGTACATGGTACACTGTTCCTCTATTACTTTTAGCATTCCAGGCTGCAGGAATCTTGGAGAAAGTCGATCCCTGTCGATGCTTTCGCATCCGAGGTTGCTAAAATGCTGCCAGGCTCAAATTTCCAGAAAGTTTCTGAGGCCCGAAATGCGAAAACACTGGCAGGGATCAAATTTCCCCAAAATTCCTAAAATCCTGGCATCTATGGGAAGTGCGGGGGACATAGTTGCTCAGACTTTAGAATTTGGGGGAAATTTGATCCCTNAAATGCGAAAACACTGGCAGGGATCAAATTTCCCCAAAATTCCTAAAATCCTGGCATCTATGGGAAGTGCGGGGGACATAGTTGCTCAGACTTTAGAATTTGGGGGAAATTTGATCCCTGCCAGTGTTCTCGCATTTCAAGCTTCAGAAATTTTGGGGAAATTTGATCCCTGTCGATGTTTTCGCATCCGATGTTGCGAAAATGCTGCCAGGCTCAAATTTCCAGAAAGTTTCTGAAGCCCCAAATGCGAAAACACTGGCAGGGATCAAATTTCCCCAAAATTCCTAAAATCCTGGCATCTATGGGAAGTGCGGGGGACATAGTTGCTCAGACTTTAGAATTTGGGGGAAATTTGATCCCTNCCATGGTATCCCCCCTCCCCCCTGTGGTTCCCTGTGGTGTGGGTTCCCCCCTGCCCCTCCCAACTGTGGTTGCGGTCGGCTGCGCCCCCTTCCATGGCTATTGCTGGTTGGGCGTCTGGCGTCCGGTTGCGCAGGGTTTGGGCTTTAGGATGTGATACAGTTCCGACCTGCCCTGAGCGCCAAAGCCAATGATAGTGATGAATATTATGGCGATGATGATGACGCAGATGGTGGTCATGATCCCCATCCGCACTCTCCTCAGGTCCCTTGCTCAAGAGTCCCGAATGAAAATCATTCAAACACGTGCTCAAGCGTACATGAAAGCGAACCCAACCGAACCTCGGCTTGGAGTGACAAACGGCCGATACAGTTTTCGCAAGAACATCACAAGCCAAGCACGATTTTCAACTAAATAAAGCACAACATCATCGCCATCATTATCGTCTGTGTGTCGAAGA
>BGNK01001345.1:106058-131964 GCA_003297005.1 Symbiodinium sp. clade A Y106 | reverse complement strand
CCCCCCGTTTGCCAAGGCGCGAGGCCTAGCTTGGGGGGGCAGTTACGCGGATGACGTATGACTGTTTGCTGGAACGAGAGGCGTGGCTTGGGGGGGGGGGCCGGGGAGGCGGCGACGGGGGGCCATATATATATATATATATATATATATGACCATATATATATATCTCTCTCTCTCTCTCTGTGTCAAGACAAGGTGTCGTTGCAGATGCCGAAGCGAAACTCTCGACGTCCTCCAAACTTTAAACCCTGCCTCCAATCACGATGAAGTTCAGAAGAGCCTTTCGGTCCTGCAAGCACACCCTCTCGTAACATCCGAAGTGCTGGCGCCACTGCTCCCGATGCCACAAGCCAATCCCAAACTGTGCATACTGGAGCTTGCCAGGCCCAGCCTATCCGGACACCCCGGATGATGTGCCATAAACCACCGCACAGGGCTAACCCCTCACCAAACATCCCGAACGCCAAAACACCCTTGGAAACACAACACTGGGGCCCATCCTCTTCGGAGATCGATGGAAGCGAAGCCTCCTCAAAGAGATCGGAGATGCGGGAGCGACGTTTCTTGCGTCTCGGAGCTCCTCGGCGCAGCATAGTAAGGGCAACCACAGCAGTACCACACCCCTTAGGGCCCCCTCTTTTGGAGGGTCCTTACTTTCGAATGATGCATGGTGGGGTTCAGAGTTATTCAGCTGAAGCGCTCATGGCTTCATGCACGTGATGTCGTGTTCTTCGGAAATCACGGCAACCTTCCGAATCCCGACATGTTCTTCCTCACTGCTATGCTAGACGTACCCTGACACATGCAATGTACTGGCCTGAACAACTACCCACACGTTCGGAGATCATCGGAGCCAACATGAAACTAGATATGACTAGGTATTAAGACTCCTATATCAGGCCGTCCAGGCCTTGAAGAAGAATGTGTGCTGTCGAACTCCAGGGATGTTGAAGTCGGCAGTTTCGGCGCCCACCGCATAGACCAGCATGTCGCAGTCTAGCTCAAAGACATGCCTTTCCTCGGCCTTCCGGAAGCGAATGAGAATAGAGCTTCAAGTAGAATTTTCTATTGGTGGAACCCTAGGACTAGAACCCTATAGGACTAGTACAGTTGATTATGGCACGGTACTGTAATTTCTGCACAGTGCGGGGCCGCGCCAACCGACCTGGAACAAGCACTTGGTAGCAAAGCCCTGCCAAAATCTCGGGATTTATATTTATTGTTGAGACGCGTTTCTCACTGATAATATACAGACTGATAGCTACTTACTGTACCCCCTGCAGGTCCAAAATGTGGCTGCGCACTCTAGACCCTAGGCTAGACTCCACGGGGCAAACGCAGTTCAAAACAGAAGTGTCTAACAGTGTCTGACTGTAATGCCAAGATAGAGCATGTATTGTACGCGTACACGCATGGGTAAGCTGGAGACGCATTTTGTGCTGGGGTCTCTGAGGGCAGGCAGGCACGTTTGCTGATGCTGGTCGCAGAACTCCGATGACCCTATGACAGCCTCTGAACTGTCTACTGTCGCGCCTGCCAGCGCATGCACAGAAACAGCAACGTATAGTAACAAAGACCATCAAAGACCTATGCATAATCAACGGGGTAGGTGGATGGAGATGGAGTTCGAGCCAAATCAACGAAATAAAAGCAGTTCCTGCTCCTGAAACCACTGCATCTACCGCCGCTTTTGTCTTCCGCTCTGCCCAGCGGAGTGGAGAAAGCGTATGGATGCACGGTGAGCACGGGATCTGACATAGCACAACTCCACCTGTGTGCTAAGTCTGAAATCTAAGCAACAAGGCCGGATGAGTTCCTTCATAAATAAACCCTTTTGCATTCAAGCCTATTGTACGACTTAGGAACCCTCAACTCCTAAACCCTAAACCCCTAACCCCTAAACCCTGAACAGTACGCTTTTCCATGTCCCGCCTGCTTCTCGGGGAACCTGTGGTAGTCGGAGCTGGAGCTCACCTGTGCACTGTGCACACAACGGAAGAGATGGTAAGTTGTCATTATTCTTGGTTCTGGTTTATGGTTTAGGGTTAAGGGATCTAATTTTAATAAGGAAACTAACAAGAACCCAGTATTCACTGAGTGGGATCAGTGTTCTGACAAATGCTCTGGTGCTGGACTCGGCTGCTCTCAAGTCCGTCCTCGTTCAACTTGGTTTTGGCTATCGGCTCTCGACGAAAATAGCTGCCACCACAAACATTAAGACAGTATGCTGCGCGTGCGAGGGCGACACCAGAAAGCCCGGTACATCTGGAGGATGGCCCGTGCAAATCGATTGGAGAATCATCTGAAACTTTAAATTATATTATCTGGAAGAGGAACCAACATGGAAAGGGCACAGCTTACTGAGCACCAATTCTGTGCAGGTGGGGCTTTCCCAGCCGATACAACGCTTGGCTCTGTGTGTGCCCTTCCTGGACTCTTATTAAGGAGTTTACTTAAAGTTACGATAAGAAGGAAACCCTGTTCTTTATTATAGATCGCTAACATAACATGCGCTGAGGCGCTGTATACTTACCATTTGAAATTTAAAGGTCCTTTAGAGGCAATCGACAACGCCAGTTCCTAAACGCACCCCCCCGGACCCTTTGGGCTCCCCAGGCCTTGGAGCGTATTGCACGGCTGCATCGAATCCTGATCTGCGCAAGCGAGAGTTGGCACGAACCCGAAGGTATTCGCAAATGAAATGCCTATGTACTGTACATGCATGCAAGCATGCATGCATACATGAATACTTGCATAAGTTACAGAAATACCGACCGACCGACCGACCGACCGACCTGCCTGCCTGCTTGTGTGCTACCGACCCTACCCACCTGTCCACCTGCCTGCCTTCCCACCTGCCCACCGACCCACTGACTGCTTCTCGTGCCTCCCGTCCACAAGCCTTACAGGCCTCTCCAAAGCCTTATAAATTATAAATATTACAACCCTGAAGCCTACACCCCTGCAGAAAATCCTAAGCCTCCAAATCTCTAAATCTTAATCCCTGACTAATGTTAAACCTTCAGCCTAGCGTCTTCTTGCTCTCTGGGTCAATGGCTTCACAACGTGCCTCTAGAAAGTCGGCTTTGCCTCGGCAAGGAGAGCAGGCTTGGGGAGAGCGGGTTTTGGGTTTATAAGGTTTGAGAAAGGATGCCGTAAGATACTGACTGTATATCTCTAAGGGCCTTAGGGTTTCATAAGGGTTCAGTAACAGTGGCATGCAGTAAGGCTGCTCTTGCAGAACCCGTTAAGGGATCTATGAGCCGTCTTTCAGGGTTCTATTGGGGAAGGCTCCACAAGGGGTCTTTGCATAGGCTTATATATATACATATTTATATATATATATATATATGCGGAAGAATGTGGGCTTTGTCTCACATTGGGGCCCAATCAGGCGGCTTTAGAATCGGAAGGCTGCATGTCGGGTGCTAAAGGGACTCTGGGGTGCTAGCCAGCGTCTGCAATAATGACCAAACACTATAAACACCTAAATGCGTACAGGTAGGCGTGCATGTGTATATGTGTATGGACGTGTATCTGTACCTGTACCTGGATGATCCTGGGTGAGTATGTGTGTGTGTACCCGTACTTGCAGCTATGTAGTTATAGATATATGTACTTATGTACGTATGTATGTACGCATGTACATACGTGCATGCGTACGGATGGCGCTATACACAGATGTGCACCCACGGACAGACCTGTACTGCCAACGTCACTGAATGAAGACAAGCGAAGTTGACGGGATAATGTGGGCCACGGCTATCCAACTCCCTTTTAATTATTAAGCCACTTTTTCATAAGCCCCCTTGAGCCCTGTTTGCCCTTGCAGTACAGCCCATCAAGACCTCGAGCCTTCAACGGCAAACCTCTGTCTGTCAAGCTTCCATAGGCCATCTCACGGATAGGAGTCACGATGGAACGTTCTTCGATGGATCCCATCGTGCAGGTGGGCAGCAATGGCGTGTACCTTGCCGAACTTTATATATATATATATATATATTTGTATATATGTATTTATCTAATGCACATATTGTACATATATACATATATATAAATCTCTATTTCTACATGTATCTATATATGCATATATTTAAAATTCTATATGTATGTTTTTATTTGTTTATACATATTATATTGCATATATGTGTGCGTGCGTGAACTTCACGGTCTAACAGTCTGAACTTCAACCTACTTGAAGGATCATGGGACTTAGTAAGTAGGTTATAATTGGGGTTATAAGTCCCTAAGTGGGGTTATCCTAGTTATAACCTAACTACCACGCAAGATTCATCCTTGCACCTGAGACCCCGAAGACCTGACCATGTGGGAGTTTCCGAAAATAGGGCATCCTAATGCAGAACCCTAAATAGTAGGATCCTTATTATAAGGACCCCAAAATAAGGTACCCCTAACTTTCGGAAACCCCCATGTAGGAGTTGGGAAGGGCGCAGAAAGAAGTTGCGCATGGACACGACCGTGATGTCGTACATTTGCGCCTGGCTTCCGGCAGCAGAAGTCTCAAGCTCGAGTTGAACCGCAATTCTCGATGCCTATGGACGGACCAAGTGGACCCGAAGCCCCAAATCCCAAGAGTACAACACCTCAAGCCCCAAAACCGACCGAGTCTTCATGAACTGGACCCCTAGGTTCGTGAGCCCGTCCTCCTGCTGGCTCAAGGCGTTCAAGAACCTGGGATGAGATCCGCCGAGTAAGCATACCACTAAACTAAACTGAACTGCTTCGGCGGTTCCCGGTTTAATGCAGAATGTCGTGTTACATCCTGGTCGTGTTCTGGAATCTTGTTGACGACAGTAACCTAGGCACTCCTGTGACTCTTGACTCTTGGCATAGTATCGCGAAGTCGCAGATATGAACCGCACTGCCGAAGTAGCAGACAGTGCAGCGAAGGAATCTGGCATTCAGTCTCCAAAAAGCCCCTGCTCAAAGAGACCGCCTACTTTGGGGGTCAGGGGTCGACACTAGGAAGACAGGGTCACAAGACACGTGCCCACGAACTGTCAAGCAAACGCAGGGCTTTGAACTCCTCCTATCATTGGTCCATGCGAGATGCGATGCTGCCCCCCATCCGCTGCCCAATACGATGACCTGCGGCGGTGCCGCCAAGCTCGAGGCTTGAGTCTAGCGCAAGCCTTTCACTGATGAGATAAGCAGCTTTTCTTAATCCTGAAATCTTAAGTCTGAATTGGTCCACCCCGACCCCGACCCCCCCTCTCCGGATCGTTACCTTCAACCTTTTGCCAGATGGATGCTGCATAGCTGGCTGCACCTTGCGAAGTCGGATCGAACATGCCGGAACTAGACAATGGTTGAAGCTTTGACGTCTAGGCCCTAGGCCTTACCAAGGGTCTTACACTCCAACTTCTACTGCTAGTACATACTATTCGCATTAGTAGCTTCATTAGTATGGCTACTATTATTATAATCATCAATGCAATTATGATTATGAGGGTTTTGTGCCGCAGCCCGAAAACCACAAATACTGATGTTTGGGTGCTTGTTCTGTCCCTCTGACAGACAAGGCCGCAGGCTCTTTCTCTCTTTCTCTTGGACCTCCTGGACGACTCCCGCTCCGGCGTCGGTCTGCGCAAGACTTGTCTACCCAATTAGACCCCGACATAAATCGTGTGAACCCGTTTCTCACACTGTGAAGCGGTCCAGTAACTGCCAAAGGGCATCTGATTTCGACTTCGGGGGCTGGTCGAACACGGCCCGCCCCTGGCTGAACAAACCCACATCGTTGTCGCCTCAGCTTTCCACACAGCTCGGATGGTCAAACTTCGTTTCATGAAGAATGCCATGGCACTGACATCTAGGGACTTGCACAGTGTTATAAGCCTCTCCTGAACATGCGCGCAATTTCTTGAAAGAGTGTTCCATGTTCATCCAGGTTGCTCTGTTGAAGTGCTTGGTCCCGGCAGACGACTTTCCCAGCCGTGCGGCTCTTGCACTTCACCTTAAACCGAAGCACTAAGCCCTACGACCA
Organism: Symbiodinium sp. clade A Y106; assembly: GCA_003297005.1. Lineage (NCBI taxonomy): Eukaryota > Dinophyceae > Suessiales > Symbiodiniaceae > Symbiodinium > Symbiodinium sp. clade A. The sequence continues at coordinate 125,957 of BGNK01001345.1, read as the reverse complement.
TGACATGGAGCGCAAGAAGAGAAGCAAAAAAGGAAGCTAACTTGGCCATACCTGGACTCGATGAGTGCAGCCCAGCCACTCTTTCTCGGCACTGGGCAGCAACAGCCAATGCACATGTGCTTCCGGCCAATAGCGTGCGCTGCTCCGTCTTCCCTGCTCCAAGCGGGGCCTCTGCATGAGGTGGACACCGCAGCACGGACACTGGCACCGCGTCTGCAAAGCGCGGCTGTGGTGACTGGGCAAATGCAAGCATCAGCATCCAATCCAGAAGCGTCCACCACGCTTGACTTGCCTTCTCTTGTAAAGGCTTAAATGGCTGCGTCATGCATAATCCCCATGCATAATGGCAAGTTTGCTACACAGAGAGCGGATCACCTTCAGGAATGATGCAAACCGTCAGCAAGTATCAGCACTACCCATTTTCTGATAGAGTATTCATCCGGCTCATCTGGCACAGATTCCTACTCCGGTACTTCCCAGCCTCCTGGTTCATATCAGTGACCAGAAACTTCCAAATACTTCGCGCACACACACGCTGAGACTCGACACTGCTTAAATGAGCAATGCAGGAGAACGACTCCGTCATTAAAAAATCACGGTTTCAGGCAGCCCCGTAGCCCCAGCTGTCTTCAGCCAGACTTTTAAGGCTCAGGTCAAGCAAACCGAAACATCCTCCACAACATGTACAAACCTGCAGGGACCCAACCCCTAAACCCTCAACCTTATACAAACCGGTAAAGCCTTTGCCCTAATTCCGCAGTAGAGCTTCTGTAAATTCTATGGTTCTTTTCAGCCGAAACGTATATATAATTGAAATTGTGATGAGGAGCAGCAGTGGCACACTGGACGCATAAGGCAGCTCGGCCAGACGTGCTGCGCCGCAGCTGCGCCAAACGCTCCCGGGCCTGACCTCTGCTTTGACGATCATGGGACTTAGTAAGTAGGTCATAAGTGGGGTTATCAGTTCCGTAAGTGGGGTTATCCGAATTCTAATAATTATAACCTACTTATAAGCTTACTTACTAAGTCCCATGAACCTTTAAGTATACCTCACGGTACGACAAAGATTCACAAAGATAGTGCGAGAGAGAAAATCAAGTTGTGCTCTGAGGGCTATACTTCCTAATTGTGTGATATGTCAGCTCGTCGCCGTGATATTCCCGTAAGTTGTTGCGCACATGTGTAAATGTCTGCTTGTGCGTGTGTGCGTGTGTGCGTGTGCGCGCGTGCGGGCGTGCGGGCGTGCGGNAGTAGCTACTATATTATATGGGTGCATGGGTGGGTGCATGGGCGGGTGGGTGAGTGGGTGGGTGGGTGGATGGGTGGGTGGGTGGGTGGGTGGGTAGGTAGGTAGGTGTGTGTGTGTGTGTGTGTGTGCGTGTGTGTGGTATTAAGACGGCAGAAAACCGTCCATATAGGCAGAATGCTGGAAAACTGCGGATCCGCAACAGGAAAGGACGAATTTTGGACATGAGTACTCCCCGCTACACTCCTTAGCCCGAAACCCTCACACCGACCTAATCATACAGGGGGCCTTCGTAGTTAGAATATGGGAACTACTATAGACTGTGCCGACTCGAAGTACTAACACCAAGGAACCCGAAGGAATGCAGTTGCAAATTCTTGATTACATCAGGAGCCCATTAGACTTATAGCTTGGGGTGATGAGGGATTCCACCCGAACAATAGTGAGCATAGGAGCCCTTTAAGGCTTCTACTACACTACCACTATACCACGACCACGACCACGACCACCACCACGACCACGACCACGACCACCACCGCCGTCACCGCCACCACCACCACCACCACCACCACCGCCACCGCGACCGCTGCCGCTGCCGCTACCGCTGCGGCTGCGGCTGCGGCTACTGCTACTGCTACTGCTACTGCTACTGCTACCACTACCACTACCACTACCACTACCACTACGACTGCTACTACTTCTACTACTACTACTACTACTACTAGTACTAGTACTAGTACTAGTACTAGTACTAGTACTAGTACTAGTACTACTACTATTACTAGCACTACTATTACATACCACGACTACTAATAACAGTGAGGCTAATAATACTATAGATTAGATCTCCTGCCGAAAGACTTGCTAGAGCCGCAGCGTCCTCCTGGAACTCTGGGAGCGCCTTCAGGCGATCCCACTTGGTGAGTACCTCATCAATTTGTATGTGGATATTAACAGTACAAGAATAGCATAACATAATATTTGTATACATGTATACTCATGCAGCCGTTTATGCATTGTAATTCTGCTTATGTAGATTGTAGTTACAACGAACCACAACACGAGATGGCATCGTCACAGGATGTCAAAGGTATAACACTGCGTCAGAACGTCTAGCGAAAGCAGTATCGACCCAGAGTCCCACGAGCCCACAAAGGCATCCTTGAGGCAGGGGCCAGCACAGGAGGTAACGGGTGCCCACTTCGCCTTCGGGCGCGAAGGCTTTCCCGATAATCTGAATAGGGCTTTCGGGTGTGTTGTTTGAAAATCCCAGTTTGGAACCTTGAGGAATACTGCTCCAAGTATGAAGGTCCTATCAGAAATACATATATATATATATATATATTGATTGTATCGTAAACACACATAGATATATGTCTGTCTATATATATATATATATACCTGCAAAATCCTTTCGGCGGAAAATTATGCCGCCGCGAGGAAAAGACTCCTTTCTGGATCTGTGGCTGTTTTTCGGTTTTCGACGGCGGAATGCCTTTCTTGACGGCTGTTTTCCTAAATTTCGCTTCGCTCGCTTTGTGAGTACTAGTTTTGGCGCCCTCATGCGTGTGCGCCATGTTGGTGGCTTCGAGGTACGGAATCGATGCAAAGCTGTTTCAATNGACGGCTGTTTTCCTAAATTTCGCTTCGCTCGCTTTGTGAGTACTAGTTTTGGCGCCCTCATGCGTGTGCGCCATGTTGGTGGCTTCGAGGTACGGAATCGATGCAAAGCTGTTTCAATGGACAGTATTGAGATGTCGACTACATTTGCATGAATGTGTGTCGCAAACGTTTTTTGATTTTGTCGCGATTGTCCTGAAGGAACAAGCCGCANACGGAATCGATGCAAAGCTGTTTCAATGGACAGTATTGAGATGTCGACTACATTTGCATGAATGTGTGTCGCAAACGTTTTTTGATTTTGTCGCGATTGTCCTGAAGGAACAAGCCGCAGCGAAGAAAGATGAAGAAAGGATGCTCTGGTCAAGCTTAAGTCAGGTCCAAATCTATCCGATACCGACAGTCCCAACGATGGGCCATGAAACAAGGGCACTGACACAAGACCTGTACGGGCCCTCTTTGCTGACATTGTTTTCTTCGCTGAGTTCTTGTTAGACGATAAACTGCTGGAAAGCATATAGCGTGTCGGGCCAGCAGGTATCTTCAGCTGACCCAGGAACGGCAGAGCTAATGCCAGATGTTGACGGGGCAAATGCTACGCGAGCCTTTGGCGCGTGCTTTAGCGGTGTTGTTGTGAATGTCCGAGAGTCAGCGGCAAAAAGCTTACCAAACCGACGGCGGAAAACCCCGGAAAACGGCGGAAAAAGGCGGAGAACGGCAGAAACTGCCGGAACCCAGCATGGTATGCATCCAAACACGCTTCGATCATGCAACAGCCATGACTTCGCAACCAGGAATGTCGGCTCAGGTGATGCACCTTGGATTCCGAACCTTGATTATCGAAAGTTATATACTACAGGTGCTGTCCTGCTTCGTGCTGAGGGTGTGTCTATTGCATCCAACCTTTTCGCCGAGCATGGAGGCCACTCGTATGTCGTATGTTCTCGGCAATTCCGGTACACAGTATAGTGCCCCATTGCCCCATCCCTGGCTGCCAGAAATTATTTTCCTGCGCGAACCCACACNTTCGCCGAGCATGGAGGCCACTCGTATGTCGTATGTTCTCGGCAATTCCGGTACACAGTATAGTGCCCCATTGCCCCATCCCTGGCTGCCAGAAATTATTTTCCTGCGCGAACCCACACATTGAGAAAGGTCCCGGGCTCCGTGTCTACATCCGACCCTGCAGCCGCACAGAAAAGCTTGTGCCATTGTTGCAGACGGAGGATCAGACGAACTGTAAGAACGGGTCCGATTCGGATCAANTTGAGAAAGGTCCCGGGCTCCGTGTCTACATCCGACCCTGCAGCCGCACAGAAAAGCTTGTGCCATTGTTGCAGACGGAGGATCAGACGAACTGTAAGAACGGGTCCGATTCGGATCAACGCACATGTGGTCGGCTGTTCTGCTGTTTGTGTCCTGGTTTGTCTCAGCACCACGTGTTTATAGTTGGCTTTGCTGAGCCCCACCAACTGCAGCCATGATGTTGTCTTGGCTGGCGGCGGTTTTACATTGCCGTCGGCGGAATGACACAGTCGACGGCGTTTCTTTTCTCTTCTACCCTAAAAATAACGCCTCCGGGGGCGGCGGCGGAATATTCTGCCCNTTTACATTGCCGTCGGCGGAATGACACAGTCGACGGCGTTTCTTTTCTCTTCTACCCTAAAAATAACGCCTCCGGGGGCGGCGGCGGAATATTCTGCCCCCGGATCTTCCAGGTATATATATATATATATACACACATATACATACTTACATATATATATATATACACACATATATATATATGTATACATACACTCTAAAGCCTCAAACACTGAACCCGAAGACCCTAAACATGGAAGAAGACTCCTCAACCCAAAACCCGTTAGATTGGCGGGGGCCGAGGTGAGAATTTTGAAGTCCACTTCGCCTTCGCTAGCCCCCTGATGTATCCGGCCCTCTCCATCGGCGGTGAGCTTGAAGGCCACTCAGGGTTAGAGCGTTTTTGGTTTAGAGGTTTGTGGGTTTTTAGCACTTGATTAATTAGGCTTTCTGTACTATACGGGTTTAGGTTTGGGTGAGCTAGACGGGAAAAGTACCTTTGCATGGATTTTCATAGGATTTGAAATGCTTTGTACTCAGGGGCTTCTTTAAGGATTTGCGTAATTAGTTGAAAAAGTAGACCTCTATATGTATATATATACATACGTATATAGTAGATATATATATATATACACATTTGTTTATATTCACACACGTTTATGTTATGGCGGTTTTATGCATTTGCAGGAACTGTGCTTATAAAATCTCTCTGCGATTTTATTGTTTTGGTTGACTATTTAATAGGTTTCATAATGCTAGTTTCCTGTAAGGGTCTCTATACATGTTCGTAGAAGTCCTTGAACTTAGCCTTTGTAGTACCTTGTAGCATGTTGAAGGGAATGTCTAGCGAGGGGTGTTGTATGGTTTCTTGCGCTTTAGAAGGTTGACTGTGACAGGACCAAAACAGCACACGCATAAGCACAAAGCACCAGCACTAAGCACACCGACACTGATGACAGCAATGGTGGTAGCGCTTGCAACGGAACTGGTTGTATGCTCATGCTCTTTGCTTTGATGAACAGTAGACATGCCAGAACCGTTGCCGTCACCACACCAATGAGCAGTAATAAGAATAGTTGATCTCTTGAAAACCAAAATCGGGATGGCAACCACACAAGCGATCTCCTAAGTTCCAACCCCCCCCCGATCATCCAACCGCCGTAACCCTCTAGACCATCCTAAACCCTCCATGCCTAAGTTTTCTTCTTGCAAAGCTAATAACAAGCCTTGTTCGAAAGGTATTTCATACGTTTCCAGAACACCAATCCATAAACCCCTAGTAACCCCAAACCCCAAATCGTAAACCCCATGTCCTGTTCAAAGGCCTCCGCAGTTCCGGCGCAGCTGTTCGCTTGACTTGCGCCACGCGCGAGAACCTGCAGAGTTACTCGGCTTAGGATGGACCCTGGGGATGTAGGGATTTGTGGTTCAGGGGTCGTGGGGTTGAGGGAGTATAGTAATAGTTGTAGTAATAGTAATAATAGTAATAGCAGTTATCGTAGTAATAGTAGTAGTGATAGTAATAATATAGTAATAGCAGCAAAGGGATGTCGCGTTTGGAGTGTTTGTGGTTGGGTAGGTCGGCTTTTGGATTGGGCTCATGCGTCCAATTCACAATGCTGTATTTAGTCAGTACTCCGTTTATGGTTTCGGGTTTAGGGTTTATGTGAGAACCTTGCGGACCTCATGAACCCAACTGAGTTTGCAGCTCAAAGTGCTGATGTATACATACTTAAAGATATATACAGACACAGGCACGCATGTTTTGCACTAGTATAAGATATGATATGTCAATCAAGAGGGACGTTGAAATTGGAGACGTAGTCCTTCCCTCGTGGCAGCTTCTGCGGTGCAGGATCCAGTCTGATGTGGGATGATGTCTGGCAAGGTGTTGTAAGCGTCCATGTGAAGAAAGGTTTTTTTCGGGTCTCGGTCAGTTTAGGGTTATAGGGTTGTAGGGTTTAGGGTTATAGGGTTATAGGGTTTAGGGTTTAGGGTTTAGGGGTCTAGCTAATCATGAAATGTTTGGTGAAGTTAGCCTATCCATGCCTCCGCGGCAATGCCCTATGCCTTTTCATGTTGATGTTGGCAGATAAACGGCACACGTTAATCTCTAAGGTTTCTTTAAATCGATGCTGGTGAAGCTAGTCTGAAACTTTGTAAGCCCCTTGAATTGTCCAGTAAGACTGATGAAAACCGCTAGACGACCCTATGAAATGGTGACAGATCTGAGTTCTTGTCTGTGGAACTGCACGTATATAGTGTTGGGTTTCAGGTCTGCACCCCCCACCCCTCCAACAAAACACTCAGTTCCCCAACCCAAAAACCCTAAAGAAGCGAAGCAAGTCTGATACCAATGAAGCCCGAGCCCGGCAGGCCCTTCAAAACCCACATTCTGATAGTTTCCCATGTAAATCCCTGAAAGAGCCAGTATATCCAGGCCTGAAGCGCGCTTGGGTCAGCCGCACGCCCACAGTGCCCCTTGGCGGTTCAACTCACACTTGGCAGCACACGCCGCAGTCTCAAGCCCTTACTCCCTCCTCAGCACTCAACAAACCCCAACCCCGCACGAAACCTGTACAAACCCGGACAAGCCCAGTGTAAGCGTAAAGCGTACACGCCCACAATGAACCCTTTTTGCCTAGTTGAAGCTTCTCTTCTCCTCGGTTTTGGACCAGTGGGTCTCCGGAACTAGGTGTAGTCAACCTATGAGGGGGCCTTGAATATCGCCCGATTGGTCCAAAGGGCCCAGTAATATATAATGTAAAGGTACTTGATAGTAGTAATGTGGGTGAGTATTCGAGGCGAGCATATGATTACTCGATACTTGCAGCATGAGGTCCTGGAGGGGTGAATATTAATAAAGACTAGTCTCACAAGAACCGGCAAGCCCCACACCCTGAACCCGACCCCTCAAGCCCTAAACCCTAAGCCCAAAGCTCTATATCCATCTACAGCCCTATAAACCCTAAACACTTAAAATAAAAAAGAACCCTACCCCCTAAACCCTAAGGCTCCACATCTCGTGCCACACGATCCAAGTCCGGAGCCAGGACGGAGTGCAGGACGGACGGGTTTGGGGTGTAAGGGTTTAGGGTTGAGGGCTCTCTTATTTCACTTAAGGGGTTTGTGGCAGGGTCTTCAGAAGGTGCACTAATTGACACTAATGGTCCATGTGCTATGTTGAACTTGCTTCATTGAATTGAGGCATCTATATGGTTTTGTTCAGTTTTCTAAAGCGTGCTGTAGGGTCCTAAATAGTATATACATTGTCAAGGGTTCCGGGTTCGTGGCTGAGAGACAACATGATAGTGTCAGGGTTCATAGGGTTTGGGAGGCAACGAAGTCTTGATATTTCATGACAGCATCGGGGCGTCTCTGGCGGGTGGTTTGCAAAGGCAAGCACTTAAGCCTGAAATCCCTAGCCCTTAGCCCAAGCCCAGGCTATCAACATCATGGAAGATGGATGCTGCACTGTGTTGTTTACTTCGTCATCGACAGCTTCGGGTCCTCAATTAAGCGCATCCAAGAGGAAGTGATAGCCTTAAAGACGAAATGAACCCTAAAAGGGTTTAAGGTTCATAGACCATATAGGGATTTATAGTATAAGGGTATAGGGCATTTCTTTTAAGGGTCTTTTCGTCCTTAAGGAGCCAGCAGACCCTGGCTAGGCAAGCAGAAAACGTTGTGCTCGTCTCTTGGGCTCTACTCCGTTTTCGTTGCAGAAGTCGACATGTCCGGCTTTCGTGTAAGATGCCCTCATGCACAAGCCTCCCTACATGCCCCAGAAGATCAGCGTCGTGCCTCAGGCCCCGTATTCAGATCAGGTGTTTGCCGACTTGAGAACTGACACCCTGGCTAGCAGAAATACCTGTATGGCCAGAAACCTGCTATATCCGACTATTTTGGTGCTTATCCTTAGGGTCCATGTGCCCAGATAGTATATACATTGGCCCCAAGGTACCTATCTAGGGACTACTTTAAGGCCAAAGTATATACTACCTGGTTACATGGGCTCTTAGGGTTCGATCCTGTGGGTGCCAGCTGCATGCTGCCTTGGAGCGCTTTTCTTGAGCCCCCTAACTCCTGATAAAACCCTCAACCTTTAGTACCGTCCCCCGAAATCCTGAAGCCCTATCCGTATCCCGTTAGCTTTACAAAACAGTAGACTCTGACCCCTTAAAGGAACCCATATGAAAAAATATAGAGTGCTGCCTTCAAACGTCAATCAGTAAGTATGGCGGTCGCCCAGCTATACCCAAATTCCCTAAACCCGAGAACCTGTGCGTCAGGTGAATGCGCTGGTGGAGAACAGTCGTGCCTTCAATGCCGTGTCGCCCCAGGCCGGAGGCATGTAGATTGTACTCGGGCCCCAAACCAGAACCCACCCTAAGCCCTATATAACCCTAAACCCCTAAACCCTAAACCCCCACCCTAAGCCCTATATAAACCTGGGGCCAGTGCCGGCCGAGAGGATCACAGGTCTGGGGTCGGAGTAGTATTAGATAGAACATCAAACCCTATATAAGCCTACCTACCATTTCGTGACGGAGACCCTGTAAAGCCCTACCCTACAGGTACAGCTCCTACAAACCCCGTACAAACCCAGATGGAATCCGTGAACTTAATGTTCGGGACCATAAATCCCTACTTGAGGGTACCAGGACGGCTGAAACCCAAAGCCCTAAACCCCTGAACACAAAACGCCAAACACCAGCAGCAACCCCCCAAGCACCCTTCAATAAAAGGCCTTATGGTCCTTCATAGTGGACGCTTGCCCATAGCCTCCACAGTAGTTCCTTTTGGGGGCTCATATTAAGAATCCTATAAGGTAATCTCAGAAAAGAACTACTATGTAGCCTCTAGGTAAGGTCTAAAGAGGGCTGTTTTGGGTGTACTGGTAAATACAGAAACCCGAATCTCAAAAACACGAAACCCTTAAACCCTAAGGGTCCATGTACACAAACAGTATATACTTCGGCCTTAAAGTACTCCCTATATTGCTACATTGGGCCTAAAGTATATACTATTTGGGTTAGGGAAAGCTAAGCATCCAATCCCTGAATGCCAGGATTTGGCCACCTGGGTCATCGGTGGCGGCCCTGCACCACAGCTGCTCGTCCTCCTGAGCTGCTACTCGGAGGCTCCGGTTCTTTGCTCCCTGAAGCGAGTCTTACCCTAAGGGCCCATGTGCCCAAATAGTATATATATATATATATACTTTGGTCTTAAAGTCATCCCTATATAGGTACTTTGGGGCCAAGGTATATAGTATCTGGGTACATGGACCCTTAGGGTTACATGCTCACAGACTTTTGTGTCCAAGTACCAACCATGTAGGTACTAAGCCCTAAATCCTAAACCACCCTAAGAGATCTGAGATATTCGTACATCGCCGAAAGCGTCCTGGGGACTTGTCTAAATTAATGTAGGGGTCGTAATAATTAGAATAGGGTTTGGGGGTATATTATACGATAATATGAGCCCACCAAAAAACCCTATTCTAATTATTTAAGGCCCTTGTATTAGTCAAACCAGCTCCCTGCAGCTTTTCCATTTTCGTAGTACATCCGTAGAAGAAGTCGAAGTCCTTGACTAGACCCTCGGCTAGCACTCGCGAGCTAGAAGCTTAAGCCCTAATATAGAAGCCTGAATCATTCCCAATGTTATTCCGCTAGGGTTCCTGAATAGAACTGTATTTTCTTTTCCATACCCCCAAACCGGCCCTAATTAACTAATCACATTATTCGGGCCCCTATATTGCAATCACATTGCAGGCGGTGGCAAAGACTTGCTTGGCATCCTGGATGCAAGATGCTCCCTGAGCGCTACACTCGAAACCCTAAACCGTACCGTACACCCTGCGAGTTTACAGCTTTCAAGGGCTTGCAGCTTGGAGTGTGCTTGAGTGGGCCGTGATCCAATTGTTAATGTAGAAGCCTAGATAATTGCCAACAGTATCCTTTAGGGTTCCTTACTATAATTCTACTACAATGTACCCCAAAACCTTATTCTAACTATTTATTAGTTAGAAGAAGGTTTGGGGGTTTTTGAAGACCCCTACATTGTGATTGAATGCATCTATAGGCTGCAAGGCCATGTCCCAGCATCTTGAAGAAGAAGTTGCTATCCTCCACTTGTCGGAAATCCCAGTACTACGGTTTGCTACTTGGAGGCCCAGAGGACTTAGGAAGTCGGTGAGAGGTAGGGTTATAATTGGGGGAACTCCGTTTAGGGTGCTTATAACTCTACTTGTAACCTATGTACTAAGTCTCCTGGGCCTCTAAGTAGCTGCCTTCTGCAGACAGCATCACGACCGAAGAGGCTATATGACGTCATGCTTCGGGAATCAGGTTAAGTATTCCGAGCTACACACTGTCATACCTTCTGAGATAGACAGCCATATTCCGTTCATGCTTCGACCTTGTGAATTCTGGAGCCCTAAACCCTAAACCCCAAACCTGAACCCTGAACCCTAAACCCTTTAAGCGCTAAGCCCTGGTTGTAGAGCTACCAGGGCTTGAGACATTTCTTTGCCATGCCCATCACAGCCCCCATACTGTAAACCTCCGAGGAGCACGGCGTGCGACGTGCCGTCGCTGCAACACAGCCGCAAGGATCAGTTTAAGTCAACGGCAATAGTATACTATATACTATATAGATTACTATATGCGTGCATGGACCCTAAGGTTATCCTCAACCCTTCAAACTAGCCTGGATTGCTCTGTGTGTGCATGGACCCTTAGGTTATCCTCAACCTTTGAAGCTAGCCCAGACGGCACGAATCTTTCCTGCTGTGCTCCGCCAAATGCTGTAAAACCTACAACCCAGCACACCCTGAGGTCTGAAATGGGGTTTACCTATAGTCTCCATTGTAGTTCCTTTTCTTGGTTAACCAGTTTTATGGTTAGGGTCCTATAATATAGATTTTAGTTAACCAAAAACAGGAACTACAATGGAAACTATAGGTAGGGTGTAGGGTCTACCTGGACCCTCAATAACCTTCCTTTTTAAGGACTTGTACAAAGAAATCATAATGAGCCCTAAAAAGGTAGGTTCTTTGCGTGGGGGATGGGTTACAGGGGATACTGTGTGGAACGACTTGGTCAGCAGCGCCTCAAGTAATCCTGGAAGAGAGATCCTACATCCAACATGAAGGAGCCCCAAACTCCAAGGCCACGAAATACAAAATCCGAAAGCCATACAGTCACCGCCCCAAAGCCTATAAACCCTGAACCCTCAAACCCTAAACATAAACCCCAAACCGCAACTGCTAAACTTCTAAACCCTACTTAATTACGTATAGTATTTTAGGGGTTCCTTACTATATTTATACTACAATGTACCCCAAAACCATATTCTAATTGTGAAGGCCCCCTATACTAAACCCTCATACCACCCTTATAGTAACCCTTATAGATCCCTTTTTTATGAAAAAACCCAAAAGCCTACACTTCAAAAAGGTGCGTGCAGCGAAGTCCCTCCTGGACTCAGCCGCCAGGGACTTTACGACCACCTTCTATGCCGAGCTACTGGGATTCTCAGATCTTGAGGCTTCAGGGGTTTAAGGTTTTAGGGTTTAGGGGCTTAGGGCTTAAGGGATTAGGGGCTTTAGGGTTTAGGGTTTAGGGTTTTGGGGCTTCACTTGGAGGCCCTTTTGACTTAGTAAGTAGGGTTAGTAAGGTGGGCTATGGGGGATTATAATATGGTTTCTAGGGGATACTAAGTAGACTTACTAAGTCAAAAGGGCCTCCAAGCAGGGGGTTTAAGGTTTTAGGGTTTAGGGGCTTAGGGCTTAAGGGATTAGGGGCTTTAGGGTCTGGGGCTCAAGTTCAGATCAAACGGTTTAGGGTTTAGGGTTCAGAGTTTGGGAATTTAGGGTATAAAGGGTTGAGAGCGTATGTATAATTGGGTTTCAAAGGGCTTAGGGTTTAGGGTTCAGGGTTTGGAATTTGGGGTTTAGGATTTGGGGTATACAGGCTTGAGAGTCCCAAGGGTCCTAAGTACCTATATTGTAGAATGTAGGGTTTCTATATTAGGAATTACTTTTATGATTTGGGGAAGTATCTCCCATACCAGTTGGGAGTGTATGTATAATTGGGTTTCAAAGTGCCGACAACCCGCTACTGGGGCTCAGTCTCGGCTCCTGTTGAGAGGTGTACGGCTTACGATTTGGGCATTAGGTAATACTGTTGATGGACAAAATACTGCATGACCTTAAGGACTCTAAACTCTGGGAATTATGGTATATTCCTTACAATGGGTAATGCAGGATTCTGTCCATCAACAGTATTTAGGGTTTATAGGGCCATAGAGCCCAGAGTTAAAAGCCAAGGATCCAAGTGCGAACGTGGCAGAAAGGAGGGTTTCTATAGTGGGAATAGTAACTATCATGGTTTGGGCGAGTCCCGTTCGCAATACGGGCTCCAATTGCCAAGATAGTAGGGTTTGGTTTTGTCCGTTGTTGATTTGTGTTCTTTGTTGCAGGGTTTTCCAAATACTGGCTTTGTTGCTTACCTTCCAAAGGGCATAGGTACCGAAAACTGTTCAGAGCACAGCATTTGCACCTACAAACGCCCTCCTATTTCAGTCTTTTCTCTCCTTGCAGGCAGACGACCCTACAGTTTACTTAGGTTTGTTTTTTGGGGGAAGGCCAGGGTGGGTCTTCGCAGTTTAGGGGTGTACCGGGCTGTTGACCATTAGGGTTTACGGCTTTAGGTTTTCATTCCTGCCGGATGGTGTGGAGTTTTCTGGATGCTGCAGCCACAGATGTCGTAGGGTTTGTGGTTTATAGGGGATTTCGTGACAGTAGGGTCGTGATACTAGGGCGCAGAACGGCGGCTTGGGAGCAGGCCTTGCGGAGCAACAGTACTGCATCAGCTGATCGTTCCCACACGGTGTCACAAAGTAGGAGAGCTAGGGCCTGCTAGCAATGCCGACTGCCTAATGCAGGAACCTGATTCAGAAACCCTGGGCCTTTGACCCCAAAATAGTAGGATTCATATAAGGAGCCCTAATAAAGGCCCAAGGTTTCTTAATCAGCTTCCTACATTATTATAGTAGCCTTATAGATCCCTTATAGGAACCCTTAGAGACCCCTTTAAAGGAGCCCTAAGAAAGGCCCAAGGTTTCTTAATCAGCTTCCTACATTATATCATCCCGCCAGTCTGATCGTATGGTAAAGTAGCCAAAGCGATCCGGCATGCGGAACATTCCCAAAGGCTCCTAGGTATTGTTATGGGGGATACCTCCCCAAATCATAATAGTAATTCCTAATGGGGATACCTCCCCAAATCATCATAGCAATTCTTAATATAGAAGCCCTACATTCTACTATATAGGTACTTTGGACCCTAATGTAGGAACCTGATTAAGAAACCTTGGGCCTTTATTAGGGTTCCTTATATGAATCCTACTATTTTGGGGTCAAAGGCCCAGGGTTTCTTAATCAGGTTCCTACATTATCATACCCCCTAGCCCTAAACCCGAAGTCCTAAACTCATAGGGACCCTTAGGGGGGTAGGGGGAGGGGNGGGGGGTAAGGGACTATACTTCCTACATTATGGGATTTTGAAAGGCTTCGCACTCAGTGCAACGTGGAGCGCGCCTTCCGCATCACACTGGAGAGCATGCGGGCCTCCAGGTAGGGCGCTTTAGGGTTTAGGGTTTAGGGTTTAGGGTTTAGGGGTTTAGGGGTTTAGGGGTTTAGGGTTTAGGGTTTAGGGTTTAGGGGTTAGGGGTTTAGGGTTTAGGGTTTAGGGTGTAGGGGTTTAGGGGTTTAGGGGTTTAGGGTTTAGGGTTTAGGGTTTAGGGTGCGCTGGGTTGTCGGCTTCGGAGGAGGTTCCGGCTCCAGTACTTTCGGGAAGACGGCTTTCTATCTGGGTGGTTGTCAAAATTATGGTCCCTTTTTGGGTCCCTAATATAGTACGGCACCTAATATTTAGGGTGCCCAAAAAGGGACCATATTTTTGACAACCACCCAATAAAGCCGAGACCCTAACCACCGTATTTTTTCAGGATTTGGGGCCGACCGAGCAGTAGGAAGCCTTCAAAGTAGGTGGCTGGCACTTATGAGTCAGGTGTGGAGTTATCTAGGGTTTAGGGAGTTCACGAATGAGAAGCTCGCCCCAGCCTGTGGCGTCTGGTACTGTACTATAGGATACCAAACCAATACATGGACGCACTACATCCCGTGGTCGAGCGATGATTTCAAACTGCCAACCGACATCGAAGTGCATCTATCGCGTCTACAAAAGCGTGTTACGACGAATGATGAGTGTTGATGGCACGTTACGATAACGGGTGTTCACATAATTGTAAAGACATATACGCAGAAAGAGAGATAGAGAGAGAGGAGAGAGGCAGGGAGAGCGAAACAGAGAGAGAGAGAGAGCCAGGACCCTCCTTGTACCCTCAAGTAGGGGTATATGGTCCCAAATAAGGGGCATTTAGGGCCTAATAGAGGGTACCCAGACCTTCCAAAACCCCTTAATTAAGGAATATACCTTAAATTATGGTAGGATCCCTAATATGATTTAAGGTATATTGCTTAATCAAGGGGTTTTGGAAGGTCTGGGTAGATGGAGGGTCTATGAGCAGCCACACAACTCACAGCAAGGCGGATGGATGCGGTCTCGCGAGGATTGTCCGGCAAGAGAGAGTCACATCAAAGGACCCTAAGTCATCCTACACCCTAAACACTAAGCAATAGCAATAGTCTCCATTGTAGTTCCTATTTTTGGTTAACCAGTTTTATGGTTAGTATCCTATAATAGAGATTTTGGTTGACCAAAAAAGGAACTACAATGGAGACTATAGGTAAGCAATAACAATACCTTGGGGCGGTTAAGGTCATGCAAGATCTTGCTCATAACCAGCGCTGGCCTTAAATATCTAAGTCTTAGCCGATTAATGTTTGCCTCTACGGGGCGCTTGAGAGGATATGGAGATCGTAATTCCCCTGCTGTCAGCGTCGGCATGGCCAGTGCAGCCCCATGCTAAAGCCAAGGCTCAGGCCTCCCGGACCAGGTTGCCCAGACCTTCCAAAATCCCTTAACTGAGGAATATTCTTTAAATTATAGTAGGAGCCCTAATATGATTTAAGGTATATTCCTTAATTTAGAGGTTTTGGAAGGTCTGGTTGTTGAAAGCCTGTCTAAATTTGTCTTCGACGAACGCATCCGTCGACCGTTTTGCTTCGCAGTCTCAGCCCAGCAGCAGCTCCAAGCGCTGAAACCACGTAGCGACGTAGATATTAACAAAAGCAGAGGATGAGCCGTATACCCTGCACCCTCAATTGCGGAAGCAGAAAGGGTAGAACAAACACATGATTATCTGTATGTATAAATACATACACATATGCATACATACGAATATTGGTACACACATGTAATGCATATATACATATATATACATAGATGAACTCGCACATAGACAGACAGATAGATAGATCCTTGGATCGGCAGGCAGATCGGTAGGTAGGCAGGGCAGGTATGTATGTGTATGTGTATATATATATATGGACAGGAAGCAGGCAGACACATCGATAGAACGATAGATCGAAAGATCGATAGCCAGGTAGCCGGATAGACAGGGAGATACACGAACAGAAAGATAGATGGACAGATAGACGGACAGGTAGATAGATAGGTACATAAGTAGATAGGTAGATAGATGCATTTGCACTTCAGATAGTAGAATAGCCCCTACACCCCTAAACCGCTATAAACCCTCAACCCCTGAACCCCTAAACCCTAAACCATGATAGATCGCTAGACAGTCAGTCGCAGGGAGCCGGGTGTGGCAAGCGAAGCCTCAAAGTTGGTACTGCTGCCCGAGGACAGCTTCCACTGCCGCTTTGGGTTTAGGGTTTGGGGGTTTAGGGGTTTAGGGTTTAGGGGTTTAGGGTTTAGGGGTTTAGGGTTAGGGGTTTAGGGTTTAGGAGTTTAGGGTTTAGGGTTCTAGGGGTATCACTTCGTGTTTTGGATGTCTGGCAGTTGCTGATCCTTCCGCTGGTCTGTGGTTGCTGATACGAGTCATGGTGCTGTTCCTACAGACTTGTCATTAGATTTGTTGTTGTTCTGGCGATGCTGCTGCTACTTTTACCAGTACCACAACTACCACTGCCGCTGCCAGAGTATTACTACCACGACGACGACGACGACTGTGGCTGCTGCTGCTGCTGCCGCTACTGCTGTTCCTGCTCCTGCTCCCTGCCCCTGCCCCCTGCCCCCTGCCCCCTCTGCTGCTGCTGCTGCCTTAAGGCTACCACACCACTGCGACTTCTACCTCTGATTGTTCCTTGAAACAGCTTGAAGGTCTCACAAGTTCCCTGGTGGAACATGCAAGAGACATCGCTTGGCCGTGCACTCCTCCACTTGTTCAGTGTAGCGCCGCCGTGTTGGTTGCAGGTGATCTAGTTCCGCCAGTCTCCTTTGATTTTGCGCCATGCGTCTTCCAACTCAGTTTCCCAACTTACTCAACAGGACGAGCAGGAAGCAGGCCAAGGAAACTGCTAAAGAAACAGCCGAGAAGACTTCGGAGGCAGCAGACGATGCAGCAAAGGCAGCTCGCCAGGGTGCTCAAGAAGTAGCGGACGCTTCTGCTCGTGGCCTTGACAAAGCATCGAATGCAGCGGCTGATGCCACCACGTCAGTCAGCCAAGGTGCCAAGGATGCTGCCGACGCATCGGCACCTTATGTTGAGAAGGCCCGCCAGGGTGCCAAGGACGTTGCTGACGCATCGGCACCTTATGTCGAGAAGGCCCGCCAGGGTGCCAAGGATGCTGCCGACGCATCGGCGCCTTATGTTGAGAAGGCGCGCCAGGGTGCCAAGGACGTGGCTGATGCATCGGCGCCATATGTTGAGAAGGCCCGCCAGGGTGCCAAGGATGCTGCCGACGCATCGGCGCCTTATGTCGAGAAGGCCCGCCAGGGTGCCAAGGACGTGGCTGATGCTTCGGCACCTTATGTCGAGAAGGCCCGGCAGGGTGCCAAGGACGCAGCCGATGCATCGGCACCTTATGTTGAGAAGGCTCGCCAGGGTGCCAAGGATGCTTACGATGCTGCTGGTCCCTGCCTTGCGAAGGCTCAGCAGAAGGGGCAGGACATGGCTGATGCCTCAGCGCCCTATGTCGAGAAGGCTCGTCAAGGCATGCAGGATGCGTTCGATGCATCAAAGCCCTACCTGGACAAGGCTCACAAAGGTGCCCAGGATGTGGCTGACGCATCAGCACCCTACGTCGAGAAGGCGCGCCAGGGTGCCAAGGACGCTTACGATGCTTCTGCTCCCTACCTAGAGAAGGCTCAAAAGAAAGGACAGGANGGTGCCCAGGATGTGGCTGACGCATCAGCACCCTACGTCGAGAAGGCGCGCCAGGGTGCCAAGGACGCTTACGATGCTTCTGCTCCCTACCTAGAGAAGGCTCAAAAGAAAGGACAGGACATGGCCGATGCCTCAGCACCTTACGTCGAAAAGGCTCGCCAGGGTATGCAGAGCATGGCCGATGCCGCGATGCCGTGGTTCCAGAAAGCCACAGACGCAGCACGAGAAGGGGCCCAGAAGGTGGCAGACGCCTCAGCCCCATATCTCCAATCCGCCGCAGGATCAGCATCAAGCACAGCCGCCGCCCACACGAACGCCGAGAATGCTCTCAACAGCTCGGAGAAGAACTGGGGCTGGCTGTCATGCGACAGTTGCCAGGCAACTACATCCGATGAGGTGGTCGTGGAGCAAGGGGCTACACGAGTTCAGTAGCCTNCCGAGAATGCTCTCAACAGCTCGGAGAAGAACTGGGGCTGGCTGTCATGCGACAGTTGCCAGGCAACTACATCCGATGAGGTGGTCGTGGAGCAAGGGGCTACACGAGTTCAGTAGCCTGGTACCGCGTGGACGCGCTCGAGTTTTACCGGCAGAAGCCCGGATAAATGGGACACAAGCTGGGGACAGCGCTGCACTTGTGCAGATAGCTCCTGGCCTTCTTACACATTTCACGAGCATGACCTCGGTATACACCATGTTTGTATAGATTTTCAGAGGGCTTCAAGTGATGTGCTATCGGCTCAGGCACGAACTTGAGGACAATCTTGCAATTGTGTTGCAGTACTCTGGCACACGATGATGAAGCCAGATCGTTGACACCCGCATGGAGGCGCAAAGACTGCGAGTGGCTGCAAGGCACCACGCTCGCCTCTTCTGCGTTGGACCTATAATTACTTTAGTACGGGCTTAGTGCTCAGGGTGTCTATATCATAGTAGCATATATAGCTAGATAACGGAGAAACCGAAGGCCTTGCTAGATAGGACACTGGCAGCATAAGCACAGGCTCACCGTCTGCACGTGCCTTAGCAGAAGCTTTGTCTCTACACAACGAGCTCACGCTGACCGAGTCTGAGATCACTCCCATGGCAGAAGCTGAAGCCTCACGACCCCTCATATAGGGGCCTGAATAAATACCAATACTATTTTGGGTATAGGGTTCCTTTAAACTGGTCTATAAGGGTTACAATAAGGGATACTTTCAGGGCACTATAATATAGGGGCCAAAATAATTGTCAGTACTTATAGTATGCCCCAAAGCCTTATTCCAATCATGAAGGCTCCTGTATGAAACCCAAAACCTTTGGCCGTGGCTAGGGACATGCGCCGTGCATGTGCCCTGCTTCACTTGTTGAACCGAGCGCCGCCGTGTTGGTTGCAGGTGATCTAGTTCCGCCAGTCTCCTGTCATTTCACGCCATGCGTCTTCCAACTCAGTTTCCCAACCTACTCAACAGGACGAGCAGGAAGCAGGCCAAGGAGACTGCTAAAGAAACAGCCGAGAAGACTTCGGAGGCAGCAGACGATGCAGCAAAGGCAGCTCGCCAGGGTGCTCAAGAAGTAGCGGACACTTCTGCCCGCGGCCTTGACAAAGCATCGAATGCAGCGGCTGATGCCGCCACATCAGTCAGCCAAGGTGCTCAGGATGTGGCTGCTGCATCGGAACCTTATGTCGAGAAGGCGCGCCAGGGTGCCAAGAACGCTGCCGACGCATCGGCGCCTTATGTCGAGAAGGCCCGCCAGGGTGCCAAGGACGTTGCTGATGCATCGGCACATTATGTTGAGAAGGCCCGGCAGGGTGCCAAGGATGCAGCCGATGCATCGGCACCTTATGTTGAGAAAGCTCGCCAGGGTGCCAAGGATGCTTACGATGCTGCTGGTCCCTGCCTTGCGAAGGCTCAGCAGAAGGGGCAGGACATGGCTGATGCCTCAGCGCCCCATGTCGAGAAGGCTCGTCAAGGCATGCAGGATGCATTCGATGCATCAAAACCCTACCTGGACAAGGCTCAAAAGGGTGCCCAGGATGTGGCTGACGCATCAGCACCCTACGTCGAGAAGGCGCGCCAGGGTGCCAAGGACGCTTACGATGCTTCTGCTCCCTACCTAGAGAAGGCTCAAAAGAAAGGACAGGA
>BGNK01001345.1:35748-105888 GCA_003297005.1 Symbiodinium sp. clade A Y106 | reverse complement strand
CCGAGAATGCTCTCAACAGCTCGGAGAAGAACTGGGGCTGGCTGTCATGCGACAGTTGCCAGGCAACTACATCCGATGAGGTGGTCGTGGAGCAAGGGGCTACACGAGTTCAGTAGCCTCGTACCGCATGGACGTGCTCGAGTTTTACCGGCAAAAGCCCGGATAGATGCGACACAGCCGGGGATAGCAGTTGCACTTGTGCAGATAGCTCCTGGCCTTATTACAAATTTCAAGAACATGCGCTCGAAGCCCAGCTACTTACATCATATTCTACCGTACCATGCCTGTATAAATTTACACAGAGCGTCAAGGCTTCAAGGGATGTTCTATCGGCTCAAGCACCAGCTTGAGGGCAATCTTGCAGTTTTGTTGCAGTACTCTGGCACACGATGATGAAGCCGGATCGTTGACACCTGCATGGACGCGCAAAGACTGGAGGCAGCCTTGCTATAGGACATTGCCATCATCAGTACAACTACGGCTCACCGACTGACTGTACACGCCAGAGCAGGAGGCTTGTCTCTACATACCAAGCGCACGCAAACTGAAACTGATCTCACTCTTATGGCCGAAGCTGAAGCCCCAAAGACGTTGAGTCTAAACCCTAAACTCCCCAACCCTCAAATCCTAAACCCTAAAGCCTGAAACTCCGAAAGACTTGCTAGGCACAGGAGGAGTTCGAGCTGGGTGGACAGGCCTCTGGATACGGCTGTACGGGTTCAACATGGTTCAACACAGGGTTGTATAGGGCTCAGTAGCCGTCCCTGTGCCCATGAAGTACAATTCCTTGAGTGCAAATGGGGGGTTTCCGAAAATAGGGGACCCTAATACAGTACCCTAAATAGTAGGATCCTTATTAAGGGGACCCTGATACAGTACCCTAAATAGTAGGATCCTTATTAAGGGGACCCTAATGCAGTACCCTAAATAGTAGGATCCTTATTATAAGGACCCCAAAATAAGGTACCCCTAATTTTCAGAAACTCCCAAATAGCAACCCCTCAAGTCGCTGCACGTCCTGCACTTGAAGCATCTTCAGGCCTAAACCCGCGATTCCGACTCTGTAGGTATCCAGAAATGAAAAACTTCAGCAAGTACTTCGACCGCAAAAATCACGAAAGCATAGACATTGTTTTTTTATATTAGTATCTGCTTATGAGATCCTGTACTTCAGTAGAACGGCCAAAACCTAACTCTAAGTGTCCGTGCACGCAATTAGTCTGTATAATAACTGACGCCTTAAAGTAGTCCCTATATAGGACTTTATATGGGAGTTTCCGAAAATTAGGGATACCATTTTGGGGGGTCCATATAATAAGGATCCTACTATTTGGGGTACTATTAGGGTCCCTTATTTAGGGAAACTCCCATATAGAGAACATGGGCCCTCAAGGATACTAAACCCTACACCCTAAACCTCTAAGCCACAAAACGCCAAACCCTAAACCCTAAACCCATGGGTGCATGGCCCTTTGGGGTAATATAGGGGCGTTAATAATTCAGAATAGGGTTTTGGGGCCCATTGTACTATAAACATAATGAGGAATCCACCACAATAGTATAGGTAATTATTTAGGCCCCTACAGTAAACCGCCAGGCTTTGACGTACGGATTGCGGGCCGAGGATGGGTTTGCTGTGCTCGCCTTTCGTGCCTGTATTTCGGGTTTGGAGATTAGTAGCGTTTAGAGTTTAGGATTTCAGGTTTGGAGGTTTACCTATAGTATCCATCGTAATTTTTTGTTTGGTTAGCCAAGTTTCTATCAAACTTGGTTAGACAATGGAGACTATAAAGTTACGGGTCAGGATCTAGAGTTCGAGACTTGGGTGTCTCGGATTCAGGCTTCTGCCGCAGCTTGCGGGTTTAGGGTTTAGGGGACTGGAGACTTTACGTAGGATTCTAAAGTCTAGGCTTCCGGGTTCAGAGTGCACGAGATTGTGTGCGCGGGTGTGAGAACTTTAAAGCCAAACCCTTACCATGAACGCCTGATGCCATGCCTGCCTGCATTTCTTACGACTGGACCCCCGAAGGCAGGGTCCACATGCTTTGTCCCTAACGTATCCATTTGGCCAAGTATATATGTGATATTTGGCATATGGACCCTTATGCCCTAAACCCTTAAAGGACCCTAACGGAACCCTATTGGGGTACATGGACCCTTAGGGGAAGCTAGCAGCAAAAGCCCTTCACGAGGAGCCCACGGAGATAGAGCCGGGCATCGCGGCCTCTCGACGCCAAGTAGACTCTTGAAGAACACACACAGCTATGGGAGTTTCAGGATCCTACTATTTAGGGTACTACATTACATAGGGTCCCCCATTTTCGGAAAATCCCCTATCGTAAAGATTAGGCTTTGGGGTTTAGGGTTTAGGGTTATCCTTTAATTTCATGCAGAGTCTTGGGTTACCTAAGCGATATGATGTGCTGACGATCTAGTATGGGCACCTCAGGGGGTTCAGGCATTTGAAGGGTTCAGAATGTGGGCTTGAGGCCGGTTTAGGGGTTTAGGGTTTAGGCTTAGGGGCTTGAGGCAACTGCCTGTGCCTGGTGAAGAGCTCAGAGATAGCTCGGCGCTGACTTGGAGCATCCAAATACCCGAACAGTCGGGATTCGGCACCCTGGACCCAGTGCTATGCTCTGAACGGTCTTTGGCACCTAACACCCAGCTCATCATAGTTAGTAGTTGGGTACTCAGACTCAGAAGAAAAAACCTTGAAACCCGCTTAGGGTCATGCTATAATAAAAGCTGAGGTTCGAGTGTTTTGCTCTGGAATGCGGGAGTGATTTCGAAAATGAGCTCACAATCCGGCAGTATCAGGATCGGAAGAAGTTCGAAGAGTATTCTCTTAGAGATTCCAAGATAGTTGTAGTCATAGTTGGATCAGAAAGTATATAATTATAAGCTCCCCACGTGCCCCGTATCAGAGCCCATATGGTCCTTAATAGTGGGTATTTAGACTTTGGCCTTAAAGTAGTCCCTATTTAAGTACGTTAGGGCCGCATTATTTACTATTTTGGCACCTGGACCCTTAGGGGACAGCATAGTAGCATGATACTGATCGTCAAAAAACAATACCCTGAACCCCAAACCCAACTTGTCGCGGATATGCGTAATATAGGGGCCTAAATCATTACCAATACTATTCTGGGGGTTCCTTATAGTAACTATGGTATAATGGGCCCCAAACCCCTGTTCCAATTATGGCGGCACCTATATTATAGTATCCCTTATAGTATCCCTTATAGCAACCCGTTTTAAAGGGGCGCTTTTGAAATGATTGAGGCCCCTATACTATAGAACCCTACTATAGATCCCTTAGAGCTCTTTAAGGAACCATTTAGAAGAAACCCCTTCCAATTATTAAGGCCCTAGAACCCTGCTATAGATCCTTTATAGGCCCCTTTTATAGTAGCCCTTATAGATCCCGTACAGTAGCCCTTATAGACCCCTTTGAAGGAACCCTTAAAGGCCCCTATAGTAAGGTTCGCATGCCCTTCGGCGCTGGCGAGGCTCCGGGTCAAGTTCATGCTATGCCGATGCCAAAGGGTCCTAAGTAGTTTCTTTTGGGATTACCTTATAGGATTTTAGATATGAACCCCCAAAAAGGAACTACAATGGAGCCTCTAGGTATGCCATGATCTTCAGGGAGTCCACGATCTTGCAGTTTAGGTCTTAGGATTTAGGGTTTAAAACCTTATGGGTTTAGGGCTTAGGGTTTAGGGTTTAGGGGTTTAGGGTTTAGGGCTTTTTGGGGCTTAGGGTTTAGGATTTGCCAAGAGAAACCCGCATGTATGCATGCATGCATGTGCGAATGCCTGTACTCCGTGTACTGTGTACATTGTCTCGAGCAGCTGATTATTGATACAAGTGTCAGAGAGACAAGGACATATTGAAACGAGGCCTAATTCCTAAATGCAACTCCCCTAAACCCCAATGAACCCATAAAGTAAGTCTCTATAGGCTCGCCGCTGTAAGCCGTAAACCACCAAAAACATCGCAAAATCTCAGCGGACAAACACCAAAGCCGCAAGAAAAGAGTCACAAATCCCTGAACACCCTAGCCAAAAGAACTAAATTCCTCCGACAGCTTCCTTTCCTCAAGGAAAAGAAAAAGCCAGGCCAACTCTGTCGAAGCTTTGGCGTCACCGCTGCTAGAGCGGCTGGGAGAGCTCCCGGCACCCCGGGTGGCAGAGGTTAATAGGATTTTTGCACGGTTCCTTCGACTTGAAGAGCTCTACAGTGTAGTATGAGGGTGTTCTTTTATGTCCGATCAAGGCTCTATAGGGTAGTATGGGGGGTTCTCAAGGTCCGTACATAATCCCTTTTAAGGTGTAGGATTTCTCTAGCGGTTGCATCAGGTCTCTACTGGAGTTGCGGTGAGTGTGTTTTTTGTTGTATTGAGGGTGGTTCTGATCTGCAACCGGGACGTTTGCGTCTGTTTCATGTGTTTTGCACAGGATCAGTGGTATGTAGGTGTTGATTGTAGAATAAGGGCTTTTGTGTCCGATTTGAAGTAAGGCTATTACTTTTCGAGATTACATGTTTTCTCAAGACAGGTTCGATAGTTGTGAACAGGTTTTGTAGTAATTTGTGAGACTTTTATATTTGCATTGTGTGGTTTGCGTCAGAGCTTGTATATTTGAGTCTAGCATGGTTTGTGCCGTCTTTTAATTTGATTTCGTATATGTAGACTTACAGAGTCAAACCAGCATCAAAGCAGTAGGTATTACCTTCAGTATTCGGGCTGCTTGCTTACTC
This sequence comes from Symbiodinium sp. clade A Y106, assembly GCA_003297005.1. Classification (NCBI taxonomy): domain Eukaryota; class Dinophyceae; order Suessiales; family Symbiodiniaceae; genus Symbiodinium; species Symbiodinium sp. clade A. The sequence continues at coordinate 101,130 of BGNK01001345.1, read as the reverse complement.
TGCATTTCTCAATTGTTTAGTCGCTGAGTAGGCAACCTCTGAATTTCTCGGGCTTTGATTCTGGTGAACTTATTTGGGGCCAAGGAGGCCAGCAACTGTAGGGACACCCATAATACCTGTGTGCAGCGGCGGGCAGTCTGAAACAAGACTACTGTTATCAAACCGATCCTGGGCAACTCACGTGTTACTCGTACCGTCCTGAGCTCTATCCAGGGTGAAAAAACCCAGGCCTCAGACCCCACAATGTGACGAAGGTACCTGCAAGCCGCGGACAGCTTCCTGGCGTCTATTTGGAGATGATGGTGTCCAGGTAGTCCAGCGACGACCAAGAAGCAGGGAGCCCGAAAGTAGAGCAACCCTGTTCGGCTCCTTCAGGAGAGTTCAACCGTAACATATATGCACCCTACGCCCTCACTTTAAAGTCCGAAGTACCAAGACCATCAAATCTTAACGCCCGACGCCGACGCCGTACCGGACACCGTGCAGAAGCGCAGCATCAACATGATTACGCTGATGCATGTTTTGTGAATTCACAGCACAGTGTGCTATATATGTCATGTGGCGACAGTTGTTGTTCTAATTTCATTGGGTGCTGTGCGGGGATTAGCATGTCGTGTTTTGTGGTCTGGTGCCTGCATAACAACAAGGGTCCAACGACGCAGGGTTTCTACTGCGGCTTTGTATTTTCTGACACTCTCATACTTCCGTGCACATGAGACCTTATGACAACGCATCGATCTAGGGTGTGAATGTGGTGGGCATCGGTCTTGATAGCAACTATGGTTGATCTCCCAAAGGTCCGGAAGCTATCTTCCCCTAACCTAACTCTGCTTGCTGTACTGCAAGATGAATCCCCGAAGCTAGCTCGTGAAGCCGTAGAACCTGCACCCTGAACCGACGGATCGAAAGTGCAAAGAAACCCGATTCTCAAGCCCGAACCTCGTCCCCTACTGAATGAAACACACGAAGAAAGAACGCCGCAAAAATACATCCCTAAACCCCGGAACTTAAAGGCCCCAGGATCGACCTTCTGAAACCTAAACCCCCAAATTCCTAAACCTTACATCCTAAACCCTAAACCCTAAGCCCAGGTTCATCACTCAGACTTTGGCAGCATTATGGAGGCGTCGGAATCCCACGCGAAGCTGTTTCGGTTGCATTCTTGATCGGAACCCTTGAAGGAACCCGTAAGGTTTGGAGTTTCAGGCTTGGTTTAAAGAGTTTTAGATCGGAACCCTTGAAGGCCTTAAAGGAATCCGTATGGTTTTTAGTTTAGGGCTTAGTTGGGGCTTGGTTGAGGGTTTAGGGCTATATAGGGCTTCAGGGCTTTATAGGGCTTAGCTTTGGTTTCAGGCCACAGGGTTCAGCTCAGGCCTAAACGAACCCTGAACGGAACCCTCAAAGCGACTCTTGAGAGGAACCCTTACAGGAGCACATCCAAGGTGCCCTTAGAAGAACCCTCTTAATGGAAGGAACTCCTGAAAGAACCCTCAAAGGAACCCTCAAAGCCTTGAACATACTCGGAAGCTCGCCGTACAATAAAATCCTTGAGGGAATTCTTCAGTTCTTCACCCAATATTAGTGGAACCCTTAAGGGAACTCTTAAGCTACCCTTATAGCAATCTACAGGGAACTCTACTACTAGTCCCAGGCTCCATGTATACCGGAAGCAGGTACAAAGACGGTCCTGCTTATGGTTTTGGATACCTTATTCCACAATCGTAGTATGTCCACCCTAAACCCCAAACCCTCAAACCCTAAACCCAAACCCTAAACCCTAAACCCTAAACCCAAACCCTCAACGCCAAGCTAGCCCGAGCCGGAAGACGCAGGCTTCGTTTCCTCAAAGTCTCCAGCGAGTGGCCTGGTGACCTGCAGGCCGCCTGAAGGTTAAAGAAAAGGGGCGCCTTTTTCGGGCTTAATTGCCTATAGTCTCCGTTGTCCTTCCTTTTTTTGGTCAACCAATTTTATGGTTAGGATCCTATAATATAGATTTTGGTTAATGGAGACTTTTGGTAGGGTTTGGGGTTTGGGAGAACACTAAGGGTTCAGGTACTCAAAGTAGTGTATACTTTGGCCCCGAAAGTACCTGTACAGGGATCACCTCAAGGCCAAAGTATAGACGACATGGCTATATACAACCCTAGGGATCAAAATAGCCCAAAAGCCTTATATAGTATGGTCTTTGGGCCCCAAAAACCTTAATATATGATGCAGGGCTGCCACACCCCCCCTCCCCCCCCCNTGTGTGGGAGCCCGGGACCCGAGAGCATATATGAGTCCTTAGATCCCTAGGGCAAGGCTTTAGTGCAGCGGCCTTCAGAATTAGAAGAGGTTTCCGTGGAGGGACTCGGGGGAGGCCCGGGGACGGGGTTGCAATGAAAGGCTGTCAGTTAGGGACCCCAAAAGCACAGAAGCATAAGGATTTTATACGGATATCCCTACCTTATTGGGCTTCATTGTAAGGGGGTTTATCTGGCATATCCCTATCCTCAGTTTTGCTTAGGTGCTTTTTTGGGGGCCCTAGTCAGGAGCGGTGTTGTTTGGCGAAAAAGTCAGACTTGGAACCCATGCACGTTATGCACATTGGTTTGTGTTTTAGTAGGGTTGGAATTCAGGTTTTAGGGTGTTAGGGTTGTCTTCGTTTGGGGTTTGAGGTTTCGGGTTCTCGGTTCTGTGGTCTGACGTTCACTCTCAACAGCAATGAGCCCTCTTGTCGTACACATCCACTAGTCACTAGCCGCTAGCCACTTGGTTGATACCCCCCAAGCCCCGCCCCACCTCTACGTACTATAGGGGCCTAAATTGTGGAATTCTGTACCCCCCAAACCCTATTCTAATTATTGAGGCGCCTTTTAGCCCCTCCAAAGCCCCGCCCCACCTCTGCGTACAGCCGTTTTTGCCAGGACTTCGCTGCGGTTGCGCAGAGGTTTGCGGCCTTTCCTGGTGGGAGGCCTCCCGGTAACCGTTCCATGGATTCTTGCATTATGGGTATTGAAAAACCCGAAACCTAGAACCCTAAACCTTATCTCCTGGCCTTCTGGCCTTCTTTGGAGTCGCAGCCTGCAGCCTCTTGGGAAAAAGGAGTTCAAAAAAAATAAACCTTAAACCCTAAACTCTAAACTTTAAATCAGAGCAGATTTCTAGTGATTCTAGTGTTGTAGGAGGGCTTTGCAGGGTTCATGGCAGTGGCTCTACACACTTAGTCGGTTTTAGGATTTAGGGTTTAGGGTTTAGGATATACAGAAACTGCAAGGGGATTCTGTTGTTAAGGTCATTTTTCAGAGCCTTTGTTGAGATGCGCAAAGCCTGCAGTCGGCTCATACCCCGTAAGTAATCGAGGGATAGAACTTAAAGCACATTACTTGTCAGTAGTAGGGCCGGAGGTATGTAAGGACTATACCCCGAAGGGTCCATGTACCCAAATAGTATATACTTTGGCCTCGAAGTAGACCCTAAATAGGTACCTGGGGGCCAATGTATATACTATTCGGGTACATGGACCCCCAGGGTACCTGAAGACATGTCAGGAGCTTCCGATTACATGTTAAGGTCTGTAACCCTTAGTGAAGATGTATAGGGCTACGGTTGACACCTTGTCGCCGATGGCTAATGGTAACCCTTCAAACTGTGAATCTGTACAAGGCAGACACGCAGATGGGCGTTGGGCTTCTAAATGCTCTCCTGGCACCCCAAGCCAGCGACATCAAGATCCAAAAAATCCCGCCGTAAACACGGTGGCAGAAAACCCGAAACCCTGATGACCCTGATAACCCTGATAACCCTAAACCCCCGAATCTCTAGAACTAAACCCCGAGAATATGCTCCTAGACCATAACACAAAGGTCTCAAACTCACCCCCCCAGCCTTAATTCACCAAAACCAGAGCGTCACTGCGTGTCAGGCCGTTCTCCGGTGGGGTCATCGCCGTGGCCTTATCCGAGGCCGGGAGAAGCATGAAGTCCTCGAAAGGCTCCAACGATTCCAAAGCCCCTTGCTTAAGGAACACCTTAATTGCCCTTTTTAGGGTTCCTATTCCGATTTCTTTAGAGTGTTCCTCAACCCTAAACCCCTAACCCCTAAACCCTGAAGCACCATGATAGATCCTACAGAAGAGAACACAAAGGGCGCACAGCCCCCGCTTTCGGCGCGATGAGTTTCGCTTAGGCTGTCGGTTTGAGTCCTGAGTCGGAATAGCCCAGACCCCCGGGAGGATCCAAAAAGTAGATCCCTTAAGGGGGTTCCTATAAAGTACCCTTTAGTAGCTAGGGTCCCAAATTGGGGGGTTTTTTTTGTGCTTCCTCCCGGGGGTCTGGGAGGTAGTACCTATAGTCTCCATTGTAGTTCCTTTTTTTGGTTAACCAAAAATACCCAGAGGNCAGACCCCCGGGAGGATCCAAAAAGTAGATCCCTTAAGGGGGTTCCTATAAAGTACCCTTTAGTAGCTAGGGTCCCAAATTAGGGGATCTACTTTTTGGATCCTCCCGGGGGTCTGGGAGGTAGTACCTATAGTCTCCATTGTAGTTCCTTTTTTTGGTTAACCAAAAATACCCAGAGGGTCCATATACACTACCTATGGAATTAGGCCCCCAAAAAACCATCCCTATTGTGGTTTTGGGGACCTAATTCCATAATGGTAGTGTATATGGGACCCTCTGGGATATATTATAGGATACTAACCATAAAATTGGTTGGCCAAAAGAAGGAGCTACAACGGATACCATAGTTAATACATGGTAGTACTATTCCTTGGGCCTCCCTATTGTTATACCTATATTATCTGGAGGGTCAAGCCTACCCTTTTGTAGGGTATCTAATTTTTTATATAGAACAGTAGAACCTATAGGTATAGTATACCCCCAAGCCCTCTGCTAGGTGTTGAGGCCCTTATGTTGGCCCTAGGTGACTAGACTTCGGGTTGCAGGATCAGGATTTCGAATTTTGAGGGTTCAGGGCTTGGAAATTTGGAGGTTCGTGGTTTATATAGGGGTTTAGTCACCCCCCCACCCCTAGTACCCCATATTAGAGTTTAAGTACCCGCTATTAAGAACCAGAAGGCCTCTATGAAAGGGTACTTGAGGGGTGCTGGTACTCAGAGATCCCAATATCCCTTGATTTGGGAGTATACCTTAAATTATAGGGGCCTTAATATTATGGTTTAAGGTATATTCCTTAATTAAGGGGTATTGGGATCTCTGGGTAGGCTTAGGGTTTGGGGGTTGTAGGGTTAAAGAAGCTGGGCCTGAGATCACTGAAGCTGCACAGCACCAGCCCATGGTTGTGCTCCCACCACCGGTGCCACGGTTTTGGGTTTAAGGTTTTGGGTTTTGGGAACCTAAACCCTACACCTCTTTTCCCAGCACCTGTGGCGGTGCCCGTGGCTAGCATCAGGATGCACGGAAGCATGGAAGGCACAGCTGTCAGTATGATGGGTGGCACACCTGCCAGCATGGGGTATTAGGGGTTTAGCTTGAAGTTTCGGGTTTTGGGGCTTGGGTTACTTCAGCGTTAATTACAGAGTTTATGGGTTTGGTTAAAGGGTTATGACTTGGCCTTTTAGGGTGTAAGGGCTACAGGAGTTCAGGTTACAGAGGTGTGCGAGTCTGGGATTTCAAGTCGGGTTAGGGCTTTAGTTTGGGCGCTTGGTTTTACATAGGGTTTAGGGTCTAATGCTTGAAGTTTGGTGGTTCGGGGATGTATTGCGGTCGCAATGGTGCAGGCTACCTTCTCCAACATCCTCTCGCAGCAGCAGATGTGCGAGATCTTCCTTCCTCGAATGAAGCGACTTGCCCACAACGCCATAATAAAGCCGTTGGCTTGCAGATTCGCATTCGGGTAGCTGTCTCAGCTAGGTTCCGTCTTGAACAGAGTGCATCAGTCTGAAATTAAAGACATAATTTACATCGCCAAACAGTGAAGCAGAACGACACGACGACCACGACAACCCAAAAGCACCAGTACACCACCAAGCAACCACCGGGAGGCCACCAGGAGACCTGCCCGCGCGTACTCGATCAGCACCACCCCTCCAAGCAGTGGCCGGAGCCAGAGGATTCGGCAGGGCGGCCAGTATGCTTGCCAGACAGCGCAAAACCCTACCCCCCCCCAAAAAAAAAATAAAATAAATAAAATAAAAATAAAACAAAAAAACATGCACCCTAAAACCCTAGACCCCAAAAACACAAAACCCTAAACCCTACATCCTAAAGCCTAAACCCCACAGCCTAAATCCTAAAGCCTAAACCCTAGAGCCTTAGCCCCGCAAATCCCCACCTGAGGCTCCGGGGCCAAGTCGTGCCAAAGGTGGGCAGAAGACTCGCGCGCCTCGCCGTACGGGGGGAGAAGGCACCGAGAATTCAAGACGGTTTCGGGTTTAGGGTTTAGCACTTTCAGGATTTCTCTTGAGGCTTCCATGATGGTGCTGTACGTAGTAGCTGAATGAGTGCACTTTATGCTATAATCATATCATCACCTATGGCCCTTTGGGACTGAAAGTTCGCACTTGATCTCAGCAGCTTGGTCTACGGCGACGTGCCAAAGGCCTAGGCTACGTTCTAGACTTCACAACGTAGGCTTGGGTTTTGGCTACGGTCTACCGAAACCTGAAAAAGGCCTGCATATAATATGTGAATTATTAGTTTATCCGAAGCAAGTTGGTTTCGGGGGTCGCGTTTCAGAGTTATAGAAGCTTCAAAGACTGAGACATTGAAGTTAAGAATCTTCAGGAGGTTTCAGGTTTTCAGTTGGGCTTGCTCAGGTTTCTCTTGCCTTGTTGCTCTAGTCTCTCTAGTGCTTTGCTTGATGTCCGTCCGTCGTCTCTGTCCTTAGGAAGCCTCAACTCGGAGCCTTAAGTTTGACGCCCGACCTAAATCACGAAACTAGGGCCCCCAAAACAGCACATAAGCAACAATAAGGATAGGCATATCCCATATAAACACCCTTATAATGAAGCCCAATAAGGTAGGGATGTCCCCATAAAATGCTTATGCTTATGTGCTTTTGGGGTCCCTAAGACACCTGCCAGGTTCAGACGGTCATCAACGGTGAGACCGTCGCAAAGACGATCGTCGATGATGATACACAGCAGCAACCTAGGCCTCCTACGGCTGATGGACAAAATCCTGCATGACCCTAAGGACCCTAAACTATGGGAATTATGGTATATTCCTTATAATGGGTAATGCAGGATTTTGTCCATCAACAGTAGTAGTAGAGTAGGAAACCGTTAACCTTTTTCTTTGGTTCCCCATGATACCCGACAAGTAGGACCTAGACCCATCAAGAGATGCAACAATGACTAGGTTCCGTTTCTTGAGAACTGGAATGCGAGGACGAGTAATTGGGGTCATATGGATAAAGGTGACTCTGACATGAGAACAGAGTTCCCGACTACCTCATCTCTGTAACCCGCAGCTTACATGTTGAGGTGCAACAGTCTTCAGGATAAGTTTCCCGAAAACAGAGCAGTATGCAGGATACTCCTGAAGCCGCAAGAGGCAGAGTCTGTTCTGATGGAAGACAAGAAAGCAAAGCTACATAGCGCTCGACATCAAGATATCGAAACTACCCCTTTCATTTGCGATTCAGTCTTAATCGTTGCCTGCGCCCATATGCTAGGACCCAGGGTAGGCCCTTACTCCCTTTTTTAGGGTTTGGGTTCCCTTATAACCCCCTTTAAACCAAAAAGGGCACTTTTTTTCCTAGGTTACTCTTAGGTCTAGTATGTCTACGTTCCCCAGTAGTAACCCTTTTACCCTTTTTCTTTTTGGGTTCCCTTATTAAAACCGAATAGTAGGAAAAAGGGTACCCTTATTATTGGCTGCAATATTAAGGGGCTACTGGAGAACCTAGATGTTAAGCAACTCTAAATCTTTAGCTCAAGCTCGAGGACACCAGCTACGTCATCCAGCAGGACTTCTGGACTCAGGCTTCAGGGTTTCGGCATGGCTGGAACTAGTGCTAGAAGAAGAAGTAGTAGTGTTAGTAGTAGTAGTAGTAGCAGTAGTAGTAGTAGGAGTAGGAGTAGCAGTAGCAGTAGCAGTAGCAATAACAGGAACAGCAGCAGTAGTAGTAGTAGTAGTAGTAGCAGCAGTAGTAGTAGTAGTAGTAAAGTAGTAGCAGTACTGCGTTGAAACAGGAAGGTAGCTAGAAGTCGTCATGGTTGTGGTGGTTGCGGCGTAGGTGGTGTTTGGGGTGGTGTGTGGGGTGGTGTGATGTGGTGTGTGGGGAGGTGTATGGGTTGGTGGTGGTGGTGGTGGTGGTGGTGGGTGGTGGTGGTGGTGGTGGCGGCGGTGGTGGTGGTGCTGCTGCTGCTGCTGCTACAACTACCCCTCCTCCCCTTCTTTTGCTACCGTGTCTATGACTGATACTTGTGATCTCCGCAGTGGGGATAGGGTGATGCAGGGCCTATGTTTTGTAGCTATGCAGTCGCACATGCAGGCGCCCTCAAAGCTTTTCGTTCGGCTGAGAAGTAGCGGTCCAACTAAAAAATATGGATCCTTATTTTTCAGGGGTTTTGGTTCAGGATTTAGGGTTGCATCTACTTTCTATCGTCGGCCATTTCCTAATCCTAATCCGCCCAGGCTCGTGGAGCTCACACCGCCGGCCCCAAAGCCGAAATCTTGAAGACTTAGATATTCGGCTAGATGCTAAATCGCGACAGCCAGAAAACCCAAAACAACAAAGCCTCACCCTTAAACCCTTCAACCGGAGTTCGTTTCTTTGTGGAAGAGGACTTTATCGGTCGTTACCCCTCTTTTGAAGGTACATTGGTTACTCCTTAAACCATTCAGCCAGAAACCTTCCATTATTGAAAGAGGACTCTGTTGATCGGGAGCTGTACGTTCTGAGTGCGGAAAAATTCGACAGGCAGGGTACTTCTTTCATGCTGCAGGCATTTTGGGGGGGATTGCGCGCTTGGGCTTTTAGACGTTAGTTTAGGTTTTAGATCCGAGAGCCCCGAAATGTTTAGATTTGATGTTTTGCACGTTCAGTGGATTCAGGGTTTAGGTTTAAGGCTAATGAAGGTTTGGGGGGGGGTTGCAATTTCGGTTTGCGGGTTCGGAAACCTGAGAATAGTTCTATAGGAGTTGTGAAGGGATAGGATGCCATGGTGATTTCAGCATAATTACCTATGCTATTTGTGTGGGTTCCTTATTATACTTATAGTATAATGGGCCCAAAACCCCATTCTAATTTTTAATGCCCCGAAATGATGAGGGCCTGCAGGACAATCATGATATGGCAGTAGGACTAGTGAGCTAGTCCAGTTGCTCCTGTAGAATCATTGTAGAATCCTTATGAACCACCCCTGGCTATACGAACCCATGTGGAACATACCGCGGCCTTATGTAGTTTTTCTACTGTTGCCGGTGCTCCGTTGTAGGTAATTTAAGGGTCAAAGTGTACGTTGTATAGGCAGACGCACCCTTCGGACAAATGCTCTTCGGATCTGCAGGGTGTTACGTTACAGCTGCCGGTACTGGCCATGAGTCTGTACAAATGCGAGGGCAAACCCTAAACTGCACTCCAAAGGAAAGCTCTCATCTGACCCATGCTTCGCACTTAGCAACCTCCAAAGAAACGGAGAGTGAGTAGAGGTAAAGTCAACAGACAGGAAGGGGACAAGCATATTGAATTGGACGGTTACACAGTTTCGACAGACGTCACTCATACTTCGACATTGAAGCCTGGAGGAATTACGAGTTGCCGGGGACAGAGCTTGTGGAGCAGGGCACTGCATACGATTCCTTGAGGCCGTGATTGGGGGAATCAAGATTCAGTTGGTGTGGTCGGTCGTGTTTGTTTACCATCATGTCTCTGACAGGTGACTACCGACGTTGGGTTTGGGGTGAATTATCCTAGAGAGTCCAAGTACCCCCCAAATAAATCCTATGAATGGTTTTTGGAGCCGAAAACCGTGCCTCCTGTCTTCTGCCTGAACCCCAAAATTTCCTAAACCCTTGGGGGTTTGCTATCCTGCAGGCCAGACAAGCATGTCGTCCTGCAGTTCAGGATGCATCAGCTTTTCCTTTTTTAAAGACGTGACGAGCGTAGAAGCATTGCGGGATTTCAAGCTGAAGGTTTTGGGGTTTTAGGTTAGGGCTTAGGATCTGTTCGAAGCATTTAGCGAGACCACGTCTTGCTACGAGCAGTCTACTGTTTCTTTCGGTAGCAGCTTGCACGGTTCGATCCCTGAAAGCTTAGCCGAAAGAGTACATTTGCCAAAGCAGTATATGCTTGGGCCCCACGGTAGGATGTAGAGGAACCTCTGTGAGACCTCCCTACATCGTATATAAGCACATGAAGCCTTCGGGCGAACGACCTAAACCCCCATATTCCAAGATTAGGACCAAGCCCCTGAGCCTGATACGCCTGAACCTTAGGGTTTAGGGTTAAGGTTTAAGGCTTCGGGTTTAGTAGTACCCTGAAGCTTGAACAAGCCTTTCCACCCCGGAAATTAAGGGCCTTAATGTCCCCTCCAAGCCCAATCATGTAATCGTGAAGCCATCAAACCAGTAAGCTGGTAAACCTTGTAAAGGCCGAAACCTCAAATCCTATAACCCCAAACGACCCTAAACCCTAAACCTCCAAAGCTTATCACCTTAGCCCTACTCTAAACCCCAAAACCCCAAACCCGAAACCCGAAACCCTGAACCCGACAAACCCTGTGACTATGACCCTAAACCCTACAAACCTATAACCCTAGAACCCTACAGCCCTATAAACCTATAACACTAAACCCTGAAGGCCTGTAATATATGCCTATTTGCCCTATAAACCGATGACCCTAAACCCCGAAGGCCTATACTATAAGCCTATAACCTATAACCCTACAGCCCTATACAGCAAACTCCAAAAAGTTGGAAACCTAATTAAGGACAAACAGTGCTGGGATTCCCTATACTTTTCTCTTAGGGATTGAGGCTATCGGATTTCCAACTAAACCCTAAACCCTAAACCCTAAAAACTAAACCCTAAACCCTAAAAACTAAACCCTAAACCCTAAAAAACTAAACCCTAAACCCTAAAAACTAAACCCTAAACTGCCGAGAGCGCCGCTGACCATTTGCATGGGCGCTCGAGGCTCCGACCGAGGCCCCCGTGCGAGCGTCCCGACAGCACGGTGAGGGAGGGTAAAGCCTCCCAGTACACGAGAACTGTAGTGACGCCGCCCCGCGAATGACTTCTTTGCCGTTAGGCAACAAACAAAAACCCCAAACCCACGACCGTTGGTCTGGGGGGGTACCCTGCCAGCCGAGCCGGTGCGAGGGCCAGGTTGTTTGTTGGAAACCCTTGCTTTTCGTCGAGCGGCCGGCACAGGCCGCGAGGACCCACAACCCGACACCCATCCATATCAGCCGTGCTTGGCTGTGCAATGTGGTTGTTTATGTGTCGAACGGCGAAAGGAAGCAGAGAGCAAGAAAGCCCCCCTTGAGGGGGGTTTGGGGGTGAACCCTAAACCCTAATTGAGAATAGTTGGGGTGCGGGACTACATGCTGACGCAAGCGCGCGGTAAGTGGGTGCGCCCCCATTTCTAAAGACGCGCACCCACCGCGCGCACACTGTCTACACACCCTAAACCCTAAACCCTAAAAACTAAACCCTAAACCCTAAAAACTAAACCCTAAACCTATAACCGGGGATCTCCAAGCGCCGAAGGGCGAGGGGCTTCCGGTACTATGAGCGAAAGGGTCACGCCTGGGGCCCGGTTTAGGGTTTAGGGTTTAGTTTTTAGGGTTTAGGGTTTAGGGTTTAGCTTTTAGGGTTTAGGGTTTAGTCTTTAGGGTTTAGGGTCCTTCAAAGACGAAATGAGCCATAAAAGGGTTTAAGGCTCTTGAGGTTTAGGGGTTAGGGGATTCCTGTCAGGAACCTTGAACAGTTCTATATTTGGGAGTTTCCGAAAATTAGGGGTACCTTATTTTGGGGTCCTTATGATAAGGATCCTAGTATTTAGGGTAGTACATTAGGGTCCCCGATTTTCGGAAACTCCCAAATGAGCCCTGAAAGGGTTTAAGGTTCGTTGAGCTTCAGGGGTCTGGGGTTTAAGGGTTAAGTTTTCGGGTTAAGGGTTTTCGTTTTAAGGTTAGTCTACCATATAGGGATTCATAGTATAGAGGCCATTAGGGGTCTATGGCCCCCTACCTTTTAGGGTCCTTTCGTCCTTACGAATGTCGCTCTTGTCTTGTTGTCGCCATTACGAGGCCATGACAGCCGTTTTCGGCTTTGTTTTCCGATTATGCATTTGTTCTTAAGTTTTCTTCGTGTCTTCCTCTGACTATCATTTAGGGTCTGACCAGTGGTAACGACGTAAGTCAACGAATATTCAGGTCGAATCACATGTCACACAACAACGATGGTGAAGTATGGTCTACCATCTCTTACGAGTCTACGTTGTAGTGCTCGATCACGTTACCATCCATGTGTGCTTTGTGTGGCCTTGTCTAGATGCTCAGAAACCACGGTATGGGCAACCATCAACACCTAGGTAGGCCCTTGAGACAGTTTGGGTCAGTTTGTGTTTCCCTTGTCGGGCCGAGCCAAGGCTTCAAGGCATCAACATAGAATCTCAATAGCTGTGCCTCGGTTCTCGTTCTGTGTGCGGCCCAGGTGAGACGGGTGTGGGGTTTAGGGTCCATGTACCACAAATAGTACATACTCTGGCCCTAGTTAAAATAACCCCTAACCCTAAACCCTAAACCGTACAGTACGCGTTGCGCCCTAAACCCTAAACCCTAAACCCTAAACCCTCCAGCCTAAACTGTACAGTATAGGTTGCGCCCTAAACCCTAAACCTTAAACCCTAAACCCCAAGCCCTAAACCCTAAACCCTCCAGGTGAGGATCTACAAAGTCACCGACCAGGACATGCTCGATGTCCCAGGAGGGAAGTTCCAGGCGCCTAACTCAGCGGAGTGAGGTTTGGGGACTTGGGATTCTGAGTTTAGGGCTTAGGGTTTATAGGGTTTAGGGTTTAGGGGTTTAGGGTTTAGGGTTTAGGGGTTTAGGGTTTAGGGTTCTGAGTTTAGGGTTTACGGTTTAGGGATCTGAGTTTAGGACTTATCTTAGCCCAAATAACCCACACTTTTGGGGCTCCTTATTATATACGATTTCTTTAGATAAATGCTTCCTACTGCTTTGGGCCGCCTTATGATTTCTTAAGATAACTCCTTACATGGCCTGGTTTTGTAGGGCCCAGGTAGGACGTTTTTAGTTTGGGGGTTTAGGTTTCGGGCTCACTCCCGTTAGTTTGGAACTCCCAGTCTAAAGGGCTCGAAATCCAAACCCTCAAGAAACTTAGGGTTTGGCGCGATTCGGGGTCTAAGGTTTCGGGTCTAGGGTTGGGGTTTGGGGTCTAGGGTTTAGGGTTCAGGGTCAACACCGAAATCCAAACCTTCGAAGTACCCTCTAATAGAGGTCTTCTGGTCCCTAATAGTGGGTACTTAGCAGGCTCTATATTATTAAGGGGTAGTGAGGGGGCGGGGCGGGTGCTGGGAAATACTGAAGCCCTAAACCCTGACTTGCTTAGGTCTAGATGGGCTCTAGATCCAAGGCTCATGTAGTCTCCCGAATGCTACCCTACATACAGTAGAAGCCAGAAAGTTGGAACATCATTAGCCTCCTGCCCTCAAGGTAAAGTATAGGGAATCCCAGCATGAATCATCCTAAATCTATGTTCCAACTCTCTGGGGTTCACTGAAAGTATTCCGAAACCCATCTACCTCATTCTAGGATGCCTTGCACCCTTTTTTGGGCAGCGGTTTGACCTCGGGAGGGGGGTTCGGGTTTACAATGCGCAGCCCTAATCCTAAACCCTAAACCCTAAACCGTGAATTAACCTTGAGCCCTGAATTCCACAACCCTAAACCCTAATTAATCCATAAATCGCTAAAACCCCTAAATCCTAAACAGTTAGTAGATTTGGACCCTTGGGTTCGAGTGACTTAGGGTTCCGGCTGTTTCAAGGTTCGGAGTTCCATATAGATGTCGCAGCTCCCTAACCCCAAAGGGTCCATGTACCCAAATAGTATGTACTTTGGCCTTAAAGCAGTCCCTATGTAAGTACTTTGGAGCCAAAGTATATACTATTTGGGTACATGAACCATTTAGGGCAACGAAGCCCTAGTCTCAGAGTCCCCAAGCCTCATGCACGGTGTCGCACTTAAGATCTAGGGTTTAGGGCCTTAGGGTGAAGGGAAGGGTTTAGGGTCTGAGCCCTACAAATTCCCGAACCCTCAGTCCAGTCTTAAGCCGAGCACCTGAATTTGTTAATCCTCCGGCCTTACACCCTGGACTAGACCACACCCATAGGCCCCCAAAGCAGAATTTTGTACCAAACCTTCAGTCGCAATGATGAAGCATTTGAAGCCTGCGCCTTCACGCTCAGGCTGCATGTCATCAGGCACCAAACCCTTTCACCCTAAAGCCGAAACCGTATATAAATAGGGCCGGGCCCAGGTCGATTTTAGCACCACGCCTCAGCCGGAGCTGTCCTCAGCATTTCAGCTTCGCAAGGGCTAGAGCGACCAGAAGAAAGTGCAAGGTAATACGAGAACAGGATGTTCATTGGGTTTTTGGTGAGTGCATAGACACGGAATACTGGTGAGTTCATAACGCGAGGTACTACCTGTGGTGTCCAATAGTGTGTGCTACTAAGTACGATCTGCATAAGGGATTCTGAATTCGAGCATCTGTTGCCTTTCGGAACCTGCACAGCCTCTCTGCAGTCTTCTTACAGGTGTAGGGCCCAGGAGGCCTAGGAGTACCCTAAACCCTATACCCTAAACCCTAAACCCTAAACCGTGCTTCAGGGATATCGGGGGTTCGCAGGATTCTTGTTTTCATCAGACTTGTAGGGGGCTGTAGAGGTTAAGGCTAAGGGTTTTCTATGGGGTTCAGGGTTACTTGGACATGGGTTTAGGGTTTAGGGTTTCAGGCCGTTTTCCGACCCCAAACCCATGTTTCATACCGGGTTGTGATAGGGCTACAGTACAGTTGGGCTCAGGTTTTGGAGCACGGTTCGTTAACGGCTCGTGAAGCCGGGATAGTTCAAGGGGGAGGTTGCTATGCATTCTGAGAAAGCCTTAGGGGGTGGAAAATTCGGAAGACCTTATGCCGAAGTCCCAAACCCTACAACCCCAAACCAGGCACAGACGAAGAGGCCTGGGCGCAAGAAGATTCTGAGATGGAGCGACGCCACCTACCCAGAGATCCCAATGTCCCTTAATTATAGGGAATATACCTTAAATGATAGGGGCATTAATATTATGGTTTAAGGTGGGATCTCTGGGTAGACAATGTGGCGCCCAGGAAGCGCGCTCGATGGCTCCTCGGGAACCCCCGAAGGCGGAGGAGTGCGCACAATCAGCGACTTCTCAGACTCAGACAGCTCAGAGATCCCAATATCCCTTAATGAAGGAATATACCTTAAATTATATAGGGGCCTTCATATTATGGATATTTCTTTATTACGGGGTATTGGGATCTCTGGGGCTCTCTGTGTCTGATGGCATAATCTTGGCCAAGACGGCCAGGAGGCCAAGATCAGTCGAAGCTACTCCACCGCTGCGTCTTCGGGTGACAGCGCAACGCTGTGCTTTGGCTGAGCGCAGCGCCTCAAGCGGCCACTGAAGAGGCTGAAGTGAAATCCTATAGGTGCGGTCCCTGTGCTTGCGCTCAGCTGCCATAATTGCTCTGGGCGGCATTCTGGCTCTCAGTGCCATGTTGTCTTTCAGCGGCATCTCAAACCCTATAAAACTCTAAACCCTAAACCTACACCCATAGGCCATACCCACGTGCAGACGGAACAGAGCTCTCAAAACAAAACCTACACCCATAAGTTTAGCCCTACACCCGGAACCCTGAACTCAGAAGCCTGAACCTAAACCTGCTTCCAATCAGCTTAGCTCTGGCATTCCTCTGAAAAGCCGGCAAGCGGAATAGGCTTACGGCTTCAGGGCTTTAGAGGCTTGGGGGTTTATGGTTAGTTAACGTTAGGATTCAGGGTTTGGGGCTCAGGGGTTTAAAGGTTGGGGTTGCCAAAACTTACCTATAGTCTCCATTGTAGTTCCTTTTTTTGGTTAACCAGTTTTATGGTTAGGATCCTATAATAGAGATTTTTGTTAACCAAAAAATGAACTACAATGGAGACTATAGGTAGAGTTCATTCTATCGAAGATCCGGTTCTTAGGTGTCTTTATAGGGGGCATCCTTTCAAAGTCCCACATGAATCCTCTAATATAGAAGTTTCAAAAAGTACCAATTATATTAGTAGCTAATATTGTTGCAAAGGGATCCTTATCATAGTCATACCTTAATATGACCCAAAACCCTATTCTAATCATCAAGGCCCCCAGCATCAGGGTCCAGAAACCCTAAACCCTAAACCCTACATTAAGATAAGCATCAGGGTCCAGAGACCCCGTCAAGCACGCCTCCCTTTGTTCCCGAAGGCATACAGATGCTTACAAGACGCATGATGGGCAGAATAATTACTTAGTAATAGTGTCCCCTGATAGTCTTTACATAATTATAGTGTAGTACCCCCCCCCCCCCGCAAAAAAAAAATACAAACACAAGCCATGATGGCCCCGATATTGCCTGATACACCCTGGACTCTCAACCCCTTGCTCAAAGCCCCAAAGCTGGACTATCAACCCTTGTCAAGTCTAGCACTGCAAATCTTTGTCAGGTGCGAGCAGGCGCGATATGATTCGTGCTCCCGACCAAGAGGGGTCGGGTAGGGTTCAGGGTTTTGCGTTTTGGGTTTTAGGGTTTAGGGTTGCGGTTGGGTAGGGGCTCGTTGCGATTAACGGGTGGTTTTACCACTAGTAGATCGTAGGCACTGGAAGCAGCGGCACCCTAAGCTCCCAATCCCTTGCCAACGAATCTGGGTTGCTTTCGGGTGTTTCGAATTTGACATGTGGGGGGTACTGAAGTCGCATTGAAGAATTCGTGGGGCTGAGGGCTAAGTTTCAGCTGCGCATTCAAATGCAGGCTTCACGATGAATGAACCCTAAACCCAAAACCCTAAATGGCCGTTTGAGGTGTTGCATTGCGGCTAGGTTCGTCTTGAGCTCAGTGCTTCGCACTCATCGTTGGGGTTTGCCTCTTCACGGTTTAAATGCACATATACATGTACATTTATATATATATATATATATATACACCCATATTTTTTGTTTATGTATTTGTTTATTCATTTACATGTGTGTATATATATATATATATATATGTATACATATGAGTGTGCATGGAGCGACTCAGGGTGATCTTCGACTGTGTTCATAGTTTTCATGTTTGCAGTTGTCGTTTTGCAACGGGTTGTTCATGATGCTTAAGCATGTGATTGATACTAGTTCCATGATGCTAGTAATATTTGCATACATATATATATATATATGACTAGTATCTCCATGACTGCTGTTGCAACGGACTGGAGGGGAAGTGCAGCACTGTACTTCTTTGGGCATGCCTCCCCTGGCCCCCAAAACCAAAGCCTTCTTTGACGACATCGCGGTTGCCAACGATGGTGAGTCAAAGTGACGGATGTCAAACCGAGCTTATAGTAAGCAGAGCAAGCAGGGTGCATCTGACATTTTTACTTCACGTGCAAAAAGATGCAACACACAATCTGCCGTCATATGTACTCCACTACTACTTCTCTTCCATACATTATATGCATGTCTGCATCATTCGCGTTCCGTGACATGTAGCATAACAACGCAAGCTCTCGCTCCTGTGAAAAACCAGTTTTGTGTGTTTGTGATGTTTTCGAAGACGTATACCTGGACAGCGTAAGATCGGGCATCGCTGCCTCGGGAAGCTTAGTATACAGTGTATACGATTTCCTAAGACGTTTAGTTTACGAAATGTAAACGAGCGCGCGGACTGTGCAACAGCAGCTTGTTCGCAATCCTAGAGCGAAAGCCTTCTCGGCGGCTTGTTGATAATTCTGACACGTTTCCAACAAACAATATCCTCAAACCCCAGAGCATAGGGAGGTACGTGCGGCATCAATCTTCCTTCTTCCAGTGTCCAACAGTGAGGGTTTGCCATCGCCCTTGAACCCCGGATCCTCAAGTTCGACTGCGTTCTTCGGAGTGGGGAGGCCTTGTGCATATTCGTGATGTCTACAGCCTGGAACGATGTATTTCATGGAATTGTTTCAGGATTCCCGGCTTGGTACGACCATTTCAAACGATACCTGCGATGGTTGATGCTCTGCAATGTCTTTTGATGGTTCGTGCACACCAATCAGACACCCTTCTCCCGGTTCCCCCCAATTTCTCGAAGATCCAAGATGCTGAAGTTTCAACCATAGAGCTTTATTTTGGAGGATCATGCGTACTTCGGCTGAAAAGTTCGATTGTGCTTATAATTGCCGTAAAGTTTGTTCTTCATTGCAAGATCATTCAAGCCATAACTAGGGTTGTAAATATGGTATTGGAACATAAAATTCGAATTCATGTCCCGACCCTTTGAGACTCTGTAAAAACATAACATATCTCACGAACAAGGCCCGCCTAGAAACTGAACCCTCTAGGGCCAGTCCCCCGCCTTCCCGGGCCACAAAAAACCCGACCCTCCTAAACCCACCCCGAAAGTCTAGGGAAAGTCTAATGGCAGCTTAATTAAACCCCACAACCTGAACCCTAAGCTCTCATCCCGATAAACCCCGAATCCACTAAAGCCCAGACTCCTGCAGTTGAAGCAGCAGGGTTTAGAGTTTGCAGTCAGACTTTCGGTGGTTTGGGGTTTTGTGGCTCTAGGGTTTTGTGGTGTAGGGTTGTAGGGGCTCATACGGGTGGGAATGTTTATGCACAGCCGGAGCCAGGCGATTACCTTGCTACCGGATATCCAGAAGCGACGGAGGCTGGCAAAAAGATGTCGCCTTTGGGAGGTAAATGACGGTAAATGTCATAATATGTCAACCTCAACCGATAACCCAAAAGGTAGGATCAGGTGACATAGTGCGCTGGTCAGGATGCAGACGGTTTAGCTATGTTAACTGTGTTCGGGTTGTTTCAGATTTGGGGTAGTGAAAAATCCGCAATCTCGAAAGGTGCTGGCAGCCCTCGTTATAACTGTAATGGATGTCGAGTTATGAACTGAGTCGGGAACTTCATGGCAAGAAAGCCCTGCTTTACGGCAGGCTGGAGTTGATGTCACACTCCCAGTATCGCCAACGGGAGCGTGCATGAGCCTTCTACTTCTAGTGGTATGCAGTATATCCAGACTACTCCCCCAACTCTGCAACCCCGTTACAACAAGGTCGGAATAACGAACAACGGCATCCCCTTGTAGTTCCCTTATCATAGTGGTCATTGTGGCACTACACCCCTCCCACCCATGCTATTTGTTAAACTGTTAAAACCCCCAATCCTAAAAACTAATCCCTATAATCCCTAAACCCCAAACCCTAGTCCCTAAACCATGAAAAAAGTAGTCCTAATCCCTAAGCCCTAAACCCCAAAACCCAAATCCCTAAACCCCTAAACCCTAAATGCCTTAGCTCGGAGCCCTGAACCCGAGCCCCATGGTTATGTAGCCTTACGCCCGAAGTGCCAGACTGACCCTCAATCCAACTTGCTGGGCTTTGAACTCTGAGTCTAACATTCTACATAACACGAACAAGACTACGAATGGCATGTAGTAGCATTGTAGTAGCATTCTCAGCAATGTAAATGCACGTAGCAATATTCCTAAGACCCTAAACCCTAAGTTCTGAGTCCCTCAACCCATTCTTCTGCTTCGACACATCCTGATGGCGATCTCACGGGTACTCAGCATCATGACATTAACTAGTGCGGCAGGTCTTTCTCAGCCGCAATGCCGAGCAAATCTACCTGTCGCAGATTATTCGCTCGCAGGACGAGATGTGCAGGCCAGCTTTTTCGGAATGGCCATGGAATGGTCTCTCATCTTGGAAGCCGAAATCCTGTCCTAAAAGGGAACTTTCAATAAGAGATCCAGGGGCCTGTAGTTAGTAAAGTGAATGTTGATGTCGAGTCGACGGAAGCTTCTCCAGCAAGGGCAATTTTGATGACTCTGGGTTAGTGTTACGGTTCAAGCAGCTTCGGGCATGGGTTTCGGAATTGCGGCTTTTTGCTTGCTTGCTGTCGAACGACAACTTGTCCAAATGTCATCATCAGCTGGCCCATCATAAAGGTTCCAATGCTGCTAAGCCTGACGATCCCTTACACCATAAACCCATCATCTGAGACCCCAAACCACCAAACCGTCGTATGACCCTTGATTCCTGCTAAACCCTCGGCCCAAAACCCTAAACCCTTCATAGCCGTCTTAGTAATTTGAATAGACTTTGCGGTATTCTTCAAGTAGAACTACAATACGGGGCCCATAGTATTGGGATGCATTTTTCCGATGCCCTGCTTAGGGTTGAGTGTTCCGGCTTAGGATTAGGGTGCATCCGGCTACCCACTGTGATTTGCTTTTGCTATAGTTTTCGCTGTTTGTTTGTTTGACAAATCCCCAGCATTGTGCATGTCTTTGCCGGCACACTTCTGTCTATTCCTCTTCCTTCAACGATTAGCAGACAGAAGCCTCTTTGAGGGTCGGAGGACTTAGAAAGTAGGTTATAAGTAGACGTACAAATACCCTAAAGAGGATTCTAATTGGGGTTATGGTACTTATAAGTCTACAATATGGGAGTTTCCGATAATTGGGGGGTACCTTATTGTGGTCCTCATAACAAGGATCCTACTATTTAGGGTACTATATTAGGGTCCCCTATTTTCGGAAACTCACATATATCTACTTACCAAGTCCCCCGACCCTCCCAGCTGGCTGGTAAGCCCCATCAACATCGTACCGGGCTCTACCGATCTCCTCCGTGCAGCGGTTTAGGGTTTAGGGTTTAGGCGGTCCGTGCAGCGAGCTAATCGGAAGTGTTTTAGTACGCTTATAGGGCCCCGATATGGAGCCCTTAAAGGAACCCTTAGGCCTTAGTGCCCTCATAGTATTCCCGTGATGGATCCCGTAAAGGAACCCTTAATCTCGAGAGCCCTTAGTACCCTCACCCGTTATGGATCCGTTAGAGGAGCCGTTAACCTAGAGAGGCCCCCTTCAATCCCAGCAGCGCCTACGTCCAGGCACTTCCTCCCCATCCTCCGCAAGTGTGGAATCGTCGCCGGGCCTCCCAGATTCGATCTTGTTCTCGAGTTGACTTAGGCTTCCGATGCGGGATCTATATTTACCAGGATACGGATCCAATTTTAGAGTGGATTATGTGCCCTCCTTATCATGGCAACTTAAACGAGTTTCCTTGGCATCTTTCCATGCCCGAAACCCTTAACCCAAAGCCCTTAAACCCTAAGCCCTTAACCCTAGGCCCTTAAGCCCTGACTCTAAGCCCCCTTAAACCCTAAACCCTAAATCCTGTGCCCTTGTGCAGGTTCGCCGCAAAGGATGGCGTCTCGCCCGGCCGGCGATGCGGGGTGAGGAGGCCAGCTTTAGGCTTTCCCAAAGGCTCCATATCTACTACCAGTATGGAATTAGGTACTTAAAGCCAAGCCTTTATAGGTTTTTGGGGACCTGGTTCCATAATGGTAGTATATATGGAGCCTCTGGGTTTTCAACAATTTTAATGGCCTGAGGCTCCCTAGGGTTTAGGGTTGAGGGTTGAGGGTTTGGTTAAGTTAGATCTTGAAACTACTCGGTTTCGTCTGCCTCTCGAGCCGTGCAGCCTTCATTGCGGACGCATCCTCTAAACCCTAAACCCTAAACCCATAAACCCCTAAACCCTAAACCCTAAACCGAAAATATCGTATGTACTTCTAGGCCTTGTAAAGGATAGGAGCCCCTTCGAAGCCTAAATCCGAATATAGTATGTATCATAGGGACCCTTAGGGGGGTAGGGGGAGGGGGGGTAGGGGGCCTTAATGCCCATAATAAGGACTTAATAAGGCCTATTTAAGGAAGTATAGTCCCCTACCCCCCTACCCCCTACCCCCCTAAGGGTCCCTATAAATGTACTTACCCCAAAAATTCCAAGTACCTAATAATCATATACTCTCCAAAATCCTAACCTACATAACTACTATCCTAAAATCCAGTACCTAATTACTGGGTCCTTTGGACCCTTGGGGTTAGGCCTTATAAAGGCACCTATATTCCTATATAGGAACCCCTTTGAAGCCTGAGCCATTGGGGAAGCGCGTCAGGTGCTGACGATTGTCGACGGCGAGGAGATCTCGAAGGCTGCGTTGAATCGCCCAGAGACTCCAAATCCCTTCGTTAAGGAATATACCATAAATTATACTAGGATCCCGATCCCTAATATGATGAAAGGAATATTCCTTAATTAAGGGGTTTTGGAGTCTCTAGGTGGTGTGTCGAAGGTTGTAGGGCTCTGGCTTTCGGGATACAGGTGACGGCTCTGATATTTGCAATGTAGAGGGGCCGAAATGATGACCAATACTCAAAGTCTTTGTTATAACTGTACTATGATCTACCCCAAAATCTTGTTTTAGACTGATTTAGGCCTCTGTCTTGGGACGGTGGATCTTCCGATCAGGCCGGTTTAGAGCCCGTTTCCTGGTGGGGGACATAGCAAACGTCACATGGGTAGTTCTCTAAATTAGGGCCCCTTGCTTGGTCCGAAACATGTTACGACGCCCTTGTAAAAAAGAACCCTAAAAGGGACCTTCACGCATCACATCGTAATTGTGGGTTTGTCCTTAACCCTGCATGCAGAGAGGGCTGTAGTTAGCCTTCGTGTTGATTGTGCTGATCTGCCCTTCAAGAATACAGGATGAAGACGATATTGGGGGATGTTGGCGACCTCCCATAGGGCTTCCTTCACAGAACCCCTAAGCCCTTAAAGGAAGCTGTAAAAAAGAACCGTAAAGGAGCCCTTAAAGAAGGGCCTCTCTCTGTCCAGGCCCTCGTCGATGATGATAGCAGCATGGTGATCATGGCTGAAACGACCGACCGGGAATGGTCAGCTGAAGGGGGTTTCGAGTTTACGGTTGAGGGAACGGAACTACCGTAAACCCATAACCATAACCCCCATACCTCAACCCCCTAAACCCTCAACCACAGGGTTGTTTAGGGCTCATGAGCCCGCACGGTATGTACATTGGTCTGGCATTGGCCTTGAAATTCCTACAGGTACTTCAAGGCCAAGGTATTTACTATGTGGGTGCATGGAGCCTTCGGATTGAGCTAGTTGTGAGTATCGTGTGTAAGTAACACAGCGAATGTAGACGAAAGAACACCGGTTCTGATGTCATGCCTGCATCAACATCACTATCGCCGTCATCTCCCTATGGCGTTCGTGCCTGTTGCATATTTGGTGCTCACTGTACCATGAAAGCAGCGTCGCCACGCTTCCTGCGTTCTGGCGGTATAATGACGATGATGAGCGACAGAAGGCGCTGTGATGTTGGTGATGCTATGATGTCATGATGTCATACTCGTCTGACATCTATAAGTCCGAAACACTCTGAACCCTAAACCCTACATGTTCACCGACGATGTTTGTATTTTTGGCGGTGCATGGCTCCGCTAAAGACTCCAAATCCCCCGACGTTGAAGGAATAAACTTTGAATCCTGATTTTTCAGTTCTGTTGGAGTCTATGGGTGGCTCTTATTGCAGGTACGTCCTCGGCAGTGATAGCTTCCGCGCAAGCTACGAATGCCCAGGTGGACCTGAGTGAAGTTTCCAGGGTGCAGGGAGCCGCGGTTTAGGGTTTAGGGGTTTAGGGTTTAGGGTTGAGGGGAGGTTGGGGTTTTTGTTTCAGGGTGTGTTCGATATATGGCCTTATAATTGAGGATTGAGTGGAGTTTCCCTGCAAACCCGGAACCCTAAACCCTTAAACCCCTAAGCCCTAAACCCTAAACCCCTAAACCCTAAACCCTGGACCCCTAAACCCCTAAACCCCTGAACCCTAAACCCTGAGTTCAGGGTCTGCTTCCGCCAAAGCTCGACCTGGGAGGCATTGACATCAAGGATGACTCGCCCGACTCCACGGTGCCATGGGCTTCCTTTAAGGGCCTCCCTTCAGGGTTCCTTTAAACGGTCCCTTTAAGGGGTTTATGAGTCTTTAAGTGCTCCCCTCAGGGTACCTTTAAAGGGTCCTCTCTTCAGGGTTCCATGAAAGGGTCCCTTTGAGGGGTTTATGAAGGGATCGATGAGGGTCCAGCTTTGAGCGCACGGAGATAGCCCTAATAGCCTGTTATTGGTGGTGGCATTTGGTAGCGGTAGTCGTTGTAGTAGTAGTCGTAGTAGCCACAGGGTCCTTGGTGGCGATGATGCTAAGCAAGGACGGCCCATTGGCAGCCGCATGAATAATGTCAAACGTTTGTACAGCTGTTTGGCCGATCAGCCAAAGTTACTTAACGAATATAGCACATGCAGGACACAAAAGCATGAAGACTATCTACGACGGTCTATCGGAGCCACAAGTCATGCCTGCTCGATTCGCGATGGTTCTAGAGGATAAAGTACAAGCCACACTTCAAAATTCAAAACCACAGCGGTAAAAAAAAAAAAAAAGAAACCTCCTGGCTGCGCCCTACCTTTCTTGAACTGTATAGATCCCTGATAAATTCCTTATACATCCCTTGTAAGTCCCTACAGATCCCATAAAAGTCCCTGGATGCTTCATACATCCTTGCAGAACCGACGTCACTAGACCCAATGGATAGAAACAGCAGGCATCCCAAGATCCGTCGATTGAAGGGTTTCACAACAAAGAGCGTACCCGGAAGAGCCCAAGATATGTTTCGACAGGTAGTTGGCTCGCTGGGAGCTGTGTCATGAGTGCATGGCCCCTAAGGAGTCGCACTGCCTAAACCTGAATCGGCAGACCATAGGACCCTAAACCCTTAACCCCTAAACCTAAGACCCTGACCCCTACACCCAAGTTCAAAGCCTACACCCCTAACTCGATACCTGCAGATCTTCGGTGCAGGTACTGCGGGACCGAGGCATTTGTCTCAGGGTTCAGGGTGTGAAAGTCCTCGGGGATATCAGAGCTTTCAGAGATTTTGGGGCTTGGGATGTCGGCTTCTTTGCAGAACGCAGCTTGAGCTTAGAGTTTAGCGTTTTCGGATGTTTGTTTAGGGTTTTGGAGGCTTCGCAGCTCTGCACGATGCGAAGTGCTCTTGACAAGTAGTGGCTAAGGCCAAGTTATAACTTCTAACAGATTCATAAATTGCCCTTAGGCTGCGGCTACTTCTAATCACTCAGACCTCTACAGTACCTGTAGTCTCCATTGTAGTTCCTTTTTGGGGTTACCTTATAGGATCCTTTTTATATATTTGGTTAAACCAAAAAAAAGGAACTACAATGGAGACGATAGGTAGAACAACCGTGGGTTTCAAAGGCTTGCTGGGTTTCCGCTTATTGAGGAACCTTTTCCCCCCTGTAAGGGAACCCTAAAACACCAGAAAACCCCCGGCCCTCGCGATGATTGAGGTCAGCAGGGAGCCATAAGGGTGCCATAAGGGTTCAAGGTTTTGGGAGTAATTGAGGGTTTACGGTTTAGGGTTTTAGGGTGTATACATTGTTACAAAATCCTCAATTTGTAGCTGGGGCTGTAAAAATAAAGGAACCCAGACGTACTAGTACCCGTCATGGGGCACGCAAAGCCCTGAACCCTAAATCCTAAGCCCTGAACCCTCAGCCCTGAACCCTAGACCTCAGCCCTAAACACAAGACCCGAACTCTGAAGAACTCCGAATCCGAATCCGTAGCCGGTTTAGGGTTTAGGGTTTAGGGCCCCCCCGATCTGAAAAATGTCCCTTAACTAAGGAAGATACCTCAAATTCCCTACCAAACTTTATTCCCTGAAGCTTATACCGCAAACCCTTAACCAACCATAAATTGCAGTCGGACCCCTGATATGATCTAAGGTCTATTCCTTAGTTATCAACAGATTTTGGAAGATCTTTGTCCACCAAGCTGCGAGGTTTCAAATACTACAAGCGGTCGGACTCTCAGCAGTTCGCAAAGCATCCCAAAGCCTAACTCGTTTTTGTGGGTCAGGGTTTACAGGAATATATGGCACAGATTTGTACAGGTACTTGGATGCTTTAAGTACGTTTGTGACTCAGGGCTCGTCGTTGTCCCGATGAGCCCAGCATGTGAACATGTTGCGCATACCGCTGGAAAAGGGTTCAGGGATGTTCAGGGTTAATGATGAGCTTTGGGGGTTCAGGGTTGAGGGCTGAGGAGCTTAGTCTTAGTCCCGGTTCTAACTGAAGGCCAGTTAACCCGAAACACCAAACTTTAAACCCTAAAACCCTAAACTTAAACCCTAAACCCCCTGAAGGAACCCAAGAAGGGATCCAGATGGCAGATTACCGATCGAGAATGGGTTCTTTCATATGCCAAGGCCCTCAGTCCCACCGAGACTACTTTTATGGCATATGGTCTTACGGGTTGGGGTTCCGGGTATTCTTCAGAAGGCTATCGGGCACGTTGGAGCCTGAAGGTGCAGAAGATTCCGTCATGTTGTTGCCTGATTAAGGCTGTCGGTACGACGGGTTCCTGAGTCCATGCCCGGCTGTTGATTTCCCCATCATGCTCCCAGCTTGTGCATGACTTCCCGGCCACTAGATGAATGCATGTCGCACACAGTGTTCGTGAAGTCTACCTCTGCTTGCAGGAGGCGGCCGCTGCCTGTGCAGCTAGGATGTGCGCGCAAACCCGCGGTAGCAGAACCTGCGCCACGCTCGCAAGTTCCAGCTGCGTAGGCCGTTGAGTCAGCAAACACACGGATACTATCCCGACTATATCACAAAGTCCAAGTGCCAGGCCACCCAAGCCTTGAGAACAGCAATATGCAAAGATAACCCTAAGCTTCAGAACCCCAAAGCCTCAACCCCATCTCTGCAGTCTACACCCCCACCCCAAGAACCCTGGACCCTACATAAGTCCTGTAAACTAGGGTTTAGGGTTTAGGGATGCTACAAACCCTTTACCCTATGCCCCCACCGCAAGAACCCTGGACACTTAGCCGGACACAGCACTTTGCCCGAGGCACGGAATGGCCCGGATGTATCAGGTTTCCGACAGTGACCTTGATTTCCTTCCCTCCAGGCCGTAGAGGGTGGCTCTTGGTTCAGGGTTTGGGGTTCAGGGGTTTAGGGTTCAGGGTTTATAGGGTTTAGGGTTCAGTGTTGTAGGATTAGAATTTAGGCCCTGGAGGGTGCTCAATCCTTAAGGGTCCATGTGCTCACATGCTTTAAGCATGTACTATATCGGCACAATGAGTCTTGGGGGAAATCGAATGGAGTGCGGGACTCTCAAGGGTTTTCGAGTGGCAGGGTGTTACTGGCTCGCTTCGACTGTAGCCTTCTAGGTTTGGGCTCTAGGGGTCTTTTTTTAAGATTTTCCCACAGGGTCCGAAGTAAGCTCTTAGTAGAAAGTAGTAGTAGGCATTACCAGTGTGATTTGGGCAAGTACTCTGCACTTAGGACGCTTTGGGTTGTTGTGCTGAAGGGTTGCGTGGTGTTGTGGACAGGCGTTCTACAGGGGTTCCTGATCTTACCTTGGCTGGGTTCATAATAGATTGGGCAGCAGAGCGTAGTAGTCGTAGTCGTGTCACTCGTCATAGTTCGTAGCGGCAGCAGGAGCAGGAGGCGCAATCAACAGTGCTTGCACTAGCAATGGCACTAGCAGCAGTCGTCGTTGCATGGTCGTGGTCGCGGATATGTCCGGTAGTGCTGCTGGTTGTGCTGGTCCTGGTGATGCTTGGGGTCGTCATGTAGTGACGAACTGGTAGTGGTACTTCATCGTCGTTGTCATTGGTCCTCGTAGTAGTGGTGCTGCCGATCGTGCTGGTGGTGCTGCTGCTGCTGATGGTGTGCAAGTAGCGCACCTGTATGCTCCGCTGCTACGAAAGCTGGCTTATGAGCAGTACGGCCGATGATGGTGATCGGATAGAGCTTGCTGTTTGGAAATCACTTCCTAACAAAATCCTGCATTACCCATTATAAGGAATATACCATAATTCCCATAGTTTAGAGTCCTTAAGGTCATGCAGGATTTTGTCCATCAGCAGTATTATAAGAACACTAACAGTCAGGTATATTGATCAGCGGCCTCCAGCTCCTGAAACCTCAAACATCCTACCTATAGTCTCCATTCTAGTTCCTTTTTTTGGTTAGCCAATTCTATGGTTAGGATCCTATAATATAGATTTGGCGAACCAAAAAAAGGAACGACAATGGAGACCCGTAAACCCAAAAACCCTCTTTGCGAGGAAGTTCTTCTGCAAGGGTACGACTTTCCCTTTGCTGCTTCGGGCCGCTTGGTCGCAAGCACAAGCAGTCACACGCAGGGCTAAGTAGGGCATGTCCGGTCTCGCCACCATTCGCCACCTCAAGTCGGTACGACGAAAACCCATTTAGGGTTCAGGGGCTTACGGGTTTCGGGGGTTAGTGGTTCATATAGGGTTTCAGGTTTCGTACGGGGCTGCAGCAGACCATGCTCACCGTCCGTCTTCCCTTCACGAAGGTTTCAGCTGCTCAAGCAAAGGCATTCGGTTGCAGGGCTGATTACCTCCGTGAAGCGTCACATAAGCGGCAGACAGCGACAGAGGCTGCACTAAACCCTAAACCCTAAACCGGCTTTTCTGGCGTAAAGTTGCTGGATTCAGTGCCAGAGTCGAAAAAGGCATTCATGAACAGTACTTCGGCCCGCCCTAACACCGTAAGGCTAAAGAAGTGCCGGTCCCTCTTCGTAAGCCCTTTTTCTCTTATCCCCTGAACGCAAGATAAATCATAGGCCCCAAAAGACCTATCCCTAAGCCCTTGAACTTAAGCCATTCACCCTAATGCACAAGCCATCAGCACCACAAGCGCAGAGGGCTCTTTCCAACCCCCCGCGGCCAAAGGCAGATGATAGAAGCCAGCTAATGTTTGTAGTGTCTCATACACACTACAACTGGTAGACAACCCTTATAATACTGCAGTTGTAGATCACCCTTACCCCTTAAGGGTTATGTGCCCCCCCTTTAAATAATTGCCCAATACAGCCCTTTACAAAACCCTTGACGGAACCTTTGAGGCCTACAACCATCATATATGGCCCTATACCCTACCTGTAGTCTCCATTGTAGTCCCTTTTTGAGGTTACCTTATAGGATCCTTTTTATATATTTGGTTAAACCAACAAAAGGAACTACGATGGAGACTATAGGTAAACCCTAAATCCTTAACCGAGTTTTCAGAAACTTTTCAGATTCGAACCCGAGGCTGGCGACTACCTTGTGACGGGGTGCGCCCGCTCGTGGATGTATTACAAGGTTTCAGATTTAGTGTGTAGGGTTTAGCTAGAGTAGCCATTTGCTTCTTAAAAAGGGATATGGCGCTGAAAAAGGGTACATTTACCGTTGTTAAAGTACCGCCGGTACGGGCCTCGGAATTTACGATGTAAGGCTTAGCCCCCCATCGCCATTGAGATTTCAGAGTTTCGGGTTCCTGTCTTCGAGTTTCGTATAGAGTCATACTGTTGATGGACAAAATCCTGCATGACATTAAGGACTCTAAACTATGGGAATTATGGCATATTCCTTATAATGGGTAATGCAGGATTTTCTCCATCAGCAGTAAGATGTAACATGGGGATTGGCGCTGAGGAACCTCGGGCTTTCTTGCAGATATCTGAATAGACAGTACCCTTTTCCCATAGTACTGTTGATGGACAAAATCCTGCATGACCCATTATAAGGAATATACCATAATTCCCATAGTTTAGGGTCCTTAGGGTCATGCAGGATTTTGTCCATCAACAGTATCCCATAGTATTCCCCCGGAAGCTTGTTCTAGTTGCCGAGACCAATGAACTGGGCCTGCAAGATGATGCTGCGGTATACTGCAGGGCTGAGAGCAGGGTTTTCCCCACGGTTTTGTGGGCAATTGTATGGTTTAATTCCCATATTTGCACATGAGGCCTGAGGGGGGCGGTGTTGGACCCTCTGAAGGCACACAAACAACATTGGGATTGCACCGAAATACTAAACCCCTGTATGCAGACAACTTAACACAACACCTGTCCGAAAGCTTGCCAATCTCTGCTCTCAAGAACTCGGGACCTCGAGCCGGTCCACCACAAGTCGTCCAAATTAGAAGCCCAATCGCGAACCTCAAGCCCCAAACCCAGTATTGTAGTTGCTGAAGCGACCTGGGAGGTATCCCGACTCATCCGAGATCTACCTCAGTCGTCATGGGGAAGAGGTCGGGCGGCAGAAGGTTCTGCAAGACTTTATGATAACGGTCTTTGGGTACAGGCTTTGCGCTAGTGACACACAGTAGCCCCAATCGTCTCCAGTGGTAGTTGTTCAGGCAGCTACATAGAGGGTCATACTCTACCACCTTTCTGTTACGCCTATTCTATGTGACAGATCCCAACCATGACGACCCAAAAGGTACATGAGTGTCATTGGTTGGATACGCTGGAGGTGGGAACAAGTACTAATATTAAAACGTTCGAACATACCACAAAACCAAAGCGTCCATATTCAACTTACTAAGTCCCATGGTCCATTGCGCTCGCGAAGTGGGTTCCTTATCATGGTTTCCTTGTACAGGTCCCTTAAAAAGTCAGGTTTTTGTTGGCTTCAGGTATAACTTCAAATTCCTAACCCCGACTAGTCAAACCCTAAACTCCCTACACCCTAACGCCCTAGAATCTTAAAACCGAAGAGCCTAAAGCACTAAAGCCTTAAATCCTTAAAGCCTTAAGCCCTGAACCCCTAAAGCCCAAAACCCCCAAACCCTAAAGCATCAAGGCCTTATGTCTTCCTTTGCGTGTAGCAGGTCTTCGAGCATGTCTCGCACCGTGAGCTGATCCGCTCGCAGGCAGAGAAGCCTTGCCCAAGCAAGGGGGGCTTTAGGGTTTAGGGTGTACGGTTTAGGGTTTAGGGGCTTGGGGGTTTAGGGTCTAGAGTTTAGGGTTTGGGGCTATAGGGCTTGGGGTTGAGGGTCTGGGGTGTAGGATTTAGGGTCGATATGGTTTAGGGGCTAGAGGGTGTAGGGTCTGGGGTTCTAGATCCGAGTAAGCGGCATTCGGATTTAGAAGTGTAGAGATCCTTTAAGGAGCCCCTTGAAAGGATTCCTTTAAGGGTATTTGAAGGAATCCACTAATGGCACCATACGGGGCCTTTTGGGTTTAGTTCATTTGGTTTTAGGGCTTAAGTAGGGGCTATACAGAAATACAGGTTTTCAGGATCCCAAGCCATCCCATCAACCAAAGCCCCTGGCCTCCTCAGCACACCGCCCAACCCCCTACGGTTGATGGACAAAATCCTGCACGACCCTAAGGACCCTAAACTATGGGAATTATGGTATATTCCTTATAATGGGTAATGCAGGATTTTGTCCATCAACAGTAGGGCCCAGTCGCCTGTAGAATAAGCAAAATGCGCCTGTAGTGAGTGTACATAGGGCTCCTGAAGATTGGTGAGTGTATATCTTGTTCTGGGGATACTGGAACCCTAAGCCCCAAGCCAAGAATACACCCCTAAGATGTGTGCTACCCTGCACCCCGAAGCCCCTTGACCCTAAACATCCCTAAACCCTAAGTTATAGTTTATCGTATGCACCCAACTTCATCCCTAAACCCAAAGATGTGTGCTGCCCTATACCCAAAGCCCCTAAACCCTGAACCCTAAGTTATAGTATGCACCCTACTTCGACAGGAGGAGATGTGTGAGCGGTTCCGGCCTGTGCTGCTGCAGCGAGGCGGCTTGAGGGTTATTTGGAGTGGTTTAAGGTTTAGGGTTTAGGGTTAAGGGTTTAGGGTTTAGGGCCGAGGGTTCTTAGGGGGTTTAGGTTCACAAAGTTTCAGGTTGAACCAGGCGTTTAGGGCGTATTGGGTTTAGGAGGCCAGGTTTGGCAGGCTATGGTTGATGGACAAAATCCTGCATGACCTTAAGGACTCTAAACTATGGGAATTATGGTATATTCCGTATGATGGGTCATGCAGGATTTTGTCCATCAACAGTATGGTTTAGTTGACTTAGAGCTAGGGCGAAGACCAGGAAGCGCAAATGTGGGGCGGCTTCGTTTTTGTTGTTTATGGCTTTACGGTCTAGGCCGTCTGGGGCTTTTGCGGTTTAGTGTTGAGGGGATCGGCTTCAGGCCGCGCGTGCTGTATGCAAGACCAGTCTTGTTTGACATATATCCTTTTGTCTCAAACCTGCATTGCCACAGGACATTTTGCCCAGCAATTCAAGCTGTACTGCAACGATATCAAGTTAAGCGCCGCATTACTTGCTTGGCAGAGTTTGTGCATAGTAGGTTGAGGATCTCGAGCTTTGGCATATGCATGCCCGGATCCCTAAGCTTAATCCCCCGAGCATGGGCATGATTCTGTTTTGGGCCCCATGTAGACTCGAGAATCAGTACCAACCCTGGAAAGAAAATGGTGATGTTGGGTCATCCCCAGTTAAACCTCGCCCTAAACTCAAAGCCCTGACCCTCACCCCTAAACATAAACCCTAAACCTAAACCCTTGCCTGATTTCTTTCAGGTGTGCGAGTGCCTCGGTCTGGCTACACACTTGCTCGGCCAGCGAAGGTGCCCCCAGAGACAGGGTTTAGGGTTTAGTGTTGCCGATTTTCGTCTCCCAGGATGAAAACTTGCAGAAGAGGTTTGTCATGCGTGCTTATGGAGTCCAACTTTTCGTGCTGAAGTAGTGGACTGCGGCATAAACAAATATGTAAGTATAGGTAAGTATGTATTTATGTATATATGTATGTGTCAATACCGACCCTAAGCCGCGATGTCCCGAACACCCCAGGAACCTGAGTGCACCAAAAGCCGCGCCGATCCACCAGACCGTCCAGACCCACATGTGCCATCATTAGGACCACTGTTCCCATACAGCCCCCTACATAATCAGAGCAGAAAATGGCTACACCCCTTATGTCAAACTCTTACCGTTGAGTTGTTTGCCTTCATGCTCGTTGGTTTAGGCCGACATGATCACACAAGGAGTTGGGTATTGTCATGCATGTTATGTACACACTCGGTCCAGTTGCTGGGACCTGTATTGTACTATGTAGGTCAAAGTAGGTTGTCGATGGAAGATAACGAGATGCTTTGAGTGAAACGGTCTTGACTCACAGTTCAATTGCCTACCACCCTAGACGTCTGAAGCACTAAGCCCCAGCCAGAATCCGATCCTAGTAGAGCCGATCCAAAAAACACCTTAACCTACTTATTGCGTGGCTTACTTCCTACAGGCGACTACAATAGCCGTGCAAGTTCAGGCTCTTCGGATGTAGTTTGTGCACATAGTGCCGTAATGATCGCCCCCAATAACCCCAGAAGCCATCTTACGAAGTCAAGTCAGAAGAACATCTGGGCTTTGGAGTACCATACTTCAATAGTTTACACTTTCTTCTCCCTGGTTACCCTAAACCCTAAACCCTAAACCCCCCCAAAAAAAGCCAAAAGCCCAGACATGCAAGCAGGATGGTGAGGTCATCCGGCGAGGGCCCCGGTCTGGGTCGGTGAGGGTCCCGGTCTCGCCAGGGATGAGACCATGTGGGAGTTGGGATTAAGGGGACCCTTAGGGTTTAGGATTTAGGGTTTGGGGTTTGGGGTTTAGGGATTAGGATTTAGGGTTTAGGGTTTCGACCCTTGGGGATATAGACCCTCTCAATAAGGTCCCTTTTAAGAGAGCCAGAAGTAGGGTTCAGAAGGGGTACCCTTTAAGGGGTCTCCCTAATAATACTACCTACCATGGACAGCTACAGAGACTTAGGACGAAAAGACCCTTAAAAGAAATGGCCCTATACCCTTATACTACAAATCCCAATATGGTCTATGAACCTTAAACCCTACTAGGGTTCATTTCGTCTTTAAGGTACAGAGACTTAGTGCATGTCGCTTGGGGTTTCTTCTTGTTCAAAGAACTTTGGCTTTGGGGCGGGGGTCCCTATCCTGGCAGTAACAGTAGCAGTCGGAGTCACGGGAGCAACAGCGGTAGAAGCAGCAGCAGCAGTGGCAGCAGCGGTAGGGTTAGCAGATGTCGAGCCCTTTTATTCCTTGTTTAGACCTGGGTAGTTGTCAAAATGATAGGTACTGTGCTGTATTATAACAGGGACCCAAAAAGGACCATAATTTTGACAACCACCCACATGTCTTGATGTATGTTCCATGCTTCTGGCAACGAATTTTATGGTTGCTCGAAAAGTGTTTTCATCAGAACAGGTCTTGCCCAACAAGTTTGCACCGTAAACCCTAAACCCCAAACCCTCTTCTACCCTGGAGTTTGCAACGGTGTGGGCCCGAAACGGGGAGACTCGAGCAGGACGCTCATTGATGGCGAGATGGTGGCAAAGGTCGAAGCAACAAGTGGGCAGCTCGACCTTATAGTGTCGGGGTGTCACGTATCGTGTGCAATTCTGGGTTGTGCACCATGGCAACATTGCGATGTCTGAGATACATGGGACGCAAACTCAGGGCATATTTACATACGCGATCCAGTACACAGAATCTGCATTGTTGCGGCAAGGACCCAAGTACCTTCCAACCATATACTCTCCCGAATCCTAGCCTACTCATCTTTTGTCCTACATTAAACCAAGTACCTAAGTATCAGGTCCTTTGGGCCCTATTGTTGGTTCCTTGTGTAGGAAGCTCCGAGATCATCTAACTGACGACTCTCATGCCAGAGAATGCAAGTAGCGTACCTGGTACTCATATAGTATGGAGGTGCTCATAGTTAGTACCATTGTACAAGTACATACTTGCCCCCCCCCCCCCCCCAAAAGCCTATTCTAATGATTTAGGCCGCAATATTAAGATCATGAAATATGGGTAGTTATCTAAGTTAGGGTCCCTTGTAGGGTCCTTTTTCGGGAGTGGAGGAGCATGGTTCTTCGTCTGGACACGACCGATCGCGAGCTGCAGGCTCTGCCATGAGTTCCAGTTTTGTCGTGTCCTGCGGTTGAGGATATAACGGATCCTTTAAAGGGTTCCAACCAGGGTTCCTTTAATTGCTCCTTCATGTGTTTCTTTACATGGATCCTTCAAAGGGCTCCGACGGTTGATGATATAAATCCTGCATTACCTATAATAATAATAAGGAATGTACCATAATTCCCATAGTCTAGGGTCCTTAAGGTAATGCAGGATTTATATCATCGTAGGAGTTCGGGGGTGGTGGGTCGACGATTCAGGGTTTCGATGGTGGGGTCTGCTGAAAAAGTCAGAGCCTCAGAGCTTCGGGGTTTCCGGAGCATGAGCTTGAAAGGCCTAGGCATTTTGTTGTTTGCTTTTGGATTCGGGGTTGTCAGCTCGGGATGGACCAACAGGACGTACTGGAGGCGTGTTGCTCTGGCCTTCATGGCTCCAAGCCAAAGTTCTTCCGAAACCCTGGTGAAGGGTTGTGGCATAGCATGTGTTTGTAGGTGTTTCGGTGGATAACGGGATGGCGCCTTAAAATCCAAATCAGCCTCCGCAAGACCACGCCAGCCCTAAACCGTTATCCCATGTCCATCTAAGCCTTGAAAACCCCGAACCCTAAGCCCAAGCCCAGCCTAAAGGGACAAAGCCGCCTGAAGTCTAGGTGCTCACCGAGAGCGAGTTTCAGGAGGAGTGCTTTGAGCTTGGACAAGCGGTTCTGCTTACTCGTGCTACTGCATTGTGTGCATAGTTTGAGAAACCGAAGATGTTGTAAGTGTTCCTGGTGTGTCCACCCCGTCAAAAGTGTTCACTTAACCGCCTACAGTACTAAGCCCTAGAACTGGTTTTTGGTTGATTCTGCTGTGGGTCCGGCGTCACATGTTACATAGTAGTAGTGTTGCTATTGCTACTACTATCACTACGACTATGATTTTGCAGATGACGGTTATTACTCTTCACATTTCATTGCCATCAGTACTATAACGACGACTATAAGTAATTGTGTTACTATTGCTATATTTTGTTTCAGTTAGTGTTCTAAACTACTACTAGTACTGTAGGAATTTATTTTATCTTTGATGCTGGTCTGCAGGACCATTGCCTGCCAGCAGAGCTTTGGGAGGCGCGGGAGATGCAGACCCCATGACGAGACAGACTCCCGAGACCAGAATCTGTAGGTATGTATGTATGCATGCATGCATGTATGTATGTTTATACCGATTGATGTTAAGGTTTGTAGTTAGATAGATAGGTGTGTATCTTTTGGATGTATACATGTATGTATGCGCGTATGTGTTCTGACCAATGCAGCGGCAGTATATCCATATAATGACCGGGGTATGCAGTAGTGTAGTTTCAGAGGGACGGCTAGGAAAGTTGCCTGCGTAATCAAGGTGTCTTGCTTTAATCGCACAGTTAATAATTCATTCAGGCCCTACAGTAAACCCCTGTGAAGCACTGTGAATCTACATTATAAACAAATTTTCCAGGCATCGACATTGCAACCGCTGCAACAATGCATAGAGTCCCGGTTCTACTCATCAGGACCCCTACGCTGCATCTCTATCAACACCGTTCAGAGCCATATGCATACCTAGTCCTACTACTTGTTAAGTACTCTAACTATCAAGTATGTTATGGCAAATTAGAGTCTGCCGACCCTGAAACAGTTTCGAAACGTGCACCCGAAATCCTAAACCCTACACTGCATTCCCTAGCTCGGAGAAGCTCTCCTGTGACCGAAAGTTGGATCTCTTTGGCTGTCCTATGACTAGGGGAACCCGAAAAGAGCCAATCATGAACACCCACACCGCCCACACTTGGTAGTCTTAAAGGCCTGTCATGCACACATATGGGAGTTTCCGAAAATAGGGGACCCTAATCAAGTACCCTAAACAGTAGGATCCTAATTATAAGGACTCCAGAGAAAGGTACCCCGAATTTTCGGAAACTCCCATATACACACATGTACGTAACGAATTGTGGTCTTCAGGATTCGTCGCCAGAAGTGCAGGTGCTCCAGAAGAGAGGCCGCGAATTCAGAAGGGTGGTTTTGAAAGTTGAGGTTTCACGTAGGGTCCTCAACAGTCTGAGGGTGTGGATTTACCATCTTTTCTACTTTAGCTCAACCCTAGTCCCATAAAGGTGATGTAGTCTTTTCGGAGTCAAAGAAGGACACTGATATCGGGATGTTCAGAAGTTGGCAATTTTACGCTTAGGTTGTGCGTGGATGATTTACGGGCTGCGGATGTCGCCTTCATGACAGTTTAGAGCCTAGGGTTTAATTCTGTACCCAGATAGTCCGCACTTTGGCCAAAGAGTAGTTTCTATAAAGGGGCCAAAGTAAATACTATTTGAGTACACGGACCCTTAGAGCATGAGTTGTATCTGCTGCTGAGGGGTATTTTCTGCATCAGCTGCACTAGTCGTCAGCAACGGTGGCAGCGCCTCAGGCGAAGTGTTTACATTACCACTTAGCTGAGAGGTTTGTCTACCCGTCAACCTGTCACTATGACGGAATCTTACGTATGGGGGAATCTGTCATTATGAAACACCGCGACGTTCCTTGAGGCAAGTGTGTAAACATATCGATAGCTTGTAGGCGAATGCAAGTGTAGACTGGCTAGGAGCTGGAGGTTTGCACAGCTCATGCAGGTTGGTTTAGTTTAGGTTTTAGGGTTTCGGGTTTAGGGATTCGCGCCTGCAGCTTCGAATCTGTGAGGCTACAAAAGATACCGGCAGAAGGGCACGGCCCTTCTGTATCAGGTGACGCAGGAAGACATGGAGGACTCTGAGAGTACGCCGAGCTCTGACACACCAAATCTTCCGATTACCGAGCCGATTTCCTCCTTTTTATGCACATGCCCGCAAACAGCTGCTTAGCACACTCAGATCGATGCACATGTGCTGCAAAACCCGTTCAGTCCATGTGCATGCATCTCAGCGCACAACAGAAACTTGAGCTCTGTGCATTTGGAGCCTTTCATAAAGTCTGAAACTCAGAACGCCTGCCCGACGCCTAGCCCATATGTAACAGAAGCCTTTGAAGAAGAAGCCTTATAGAACCCTTCCAAGAAGAGTCCTTCCCAATCCTCTTGAGAGAACCCTGAAGAACCTCAGCTGCCGATCTGCCCAGTTCGCAGTTGCGCAGGACTTCGTGCCAGGCGGACGCTTTCAGGTGCCCGGGTGCAACAGTTCCACCACGGGTTTAAGGTTTAGGGTTTGGGGTTTAGGGTATAGGGTTTAGAGTTCAGGGCTTATGCACTGTTATGGTTTAGGGTTCAAACCAGCATGGCATTTCCGGCAGTTCCCCCATGGCAGCCAAGACAATTTTGTTTGCTCCTGTCTATATGTTGAGACTGTGTCATTGTTCAGTGAAGGGCTATCCTCAAGGCATTTACGATAGGGAGTTGCAGTCAGTACCGAGTTTGCGGAACAAAGTGGCTTGACATTCAGGGTCTGGGCTACACAGCCGTAAGTGTACCGTTTGTTTAGGGTCATACCCCGTTTTAGAAGTACATTGATCACTCTAGGTACAATGAAGCATCAGGATCGAACTGGAACAGATGTGTATTTTTGTGTTACCTTCATGTGGCAGCCACAAACCCTATTATAAATTGGGTACTGCCACCCATATCGTAACAGCTTAAAAAAAGTAACAGTCTATAATACCAGGCTTCCAAGAATCGAGAAATCCTGTAACAGGAGTCTTCGCAGAGGCCCCCGCAGGCTGCCAAGGGCCCGTCTGGTTTCGACTCATGTCAACACGCAAACTTTGTATTTCACAAAGTATGTGTATACACATATATATATATACACATATATACAGTTGATTGATTAATTGATTGACTGATTTGCTAGTTTAGATTAGGCTAGATGAGTCTAGACTGCATAGATCTGGGACATAGATAGACAGGTAGGTAGGTAGAAAGGTAGATACGTAGATAGGCAGATAAAGAGGCAGATAAGAGAAAGAAAGATAGACAGATAGGTATGTATATATGGGAGTTTCCGAAAATAGGGGACCCTAATCTAGTACCCTAGGAAGTAGGATCCTTATTATAAGGACCCCAAAATACGGTACGCCTAATTTTCGGAAACTCCCATATATACACTCTAAGTACTTACGGCCCTTTGTCAGCTCCAGATTCCTGGCGGGCTGATACCCTCCACCCTCCGTGCTGGCGACTACCTGGAGGATTCCTGCAAGGGTTAGTTTGAGACGACTTTGTCGTTTAAGTTTAATTCGAATTCCCATAAACCTTTAGCCCGAAAGCCCTAAGCCATCGTCCCTCAGAAGGCCTAACGACAGGGTTTAGGGTTTCCAAACCCTATAAGAACCCGTTTACACCCGGAGGTTGTTTCTGTCACGGAGTACTAAAGATGGTTGGCAATGGGGACTCTAGCAATACCGTGGGTCTGGCGACGGGAGCAAAGCGAGATTGTAGGCCCCAAAAGGGCTTGGGGTTTAGGGATTAATTTGCAGAGTTTGGGGTTCCCATATTGTTAGTTAAAGTCAAAGTCATGTCCATCAGTTCAATCTGTGATTCGCCCTGTTGCGCCAGCAGCCCAGCCCCTTGGCTGCGTGGTTTCACGATTTCTCAGCCGCTTATTACCGATGTCACTGTGCTGTGATCCGGTTGTTTGAAGGAACATGGGTTGTCTTGGTTTGTCTGTCCTGAGGTGGAAGATTCGAAGCTGGAAGGTCATGTGGGTCCTATAGACTATAAAGGCCTGGTTTGCCTCGAAGGGTTTCCGGGTAAGATGGACATTCTATTTAACAAAGCGCAGAACTCGAGTTGACAGTTCCTAGTTTTTGGGTCACGCCACATGGCAACAACACTGAAACCAAACCGTAATCTCGCACCCCCAATCCCGAACGCCCATAAAGCCGAAACCTTATCACAGATTTGACCTTGGCAGGCACGACATCCGTCTCCACGCTGGGTTCGCATGAACCGAAATGCTGGGCAGGCACATTCGGCGCCGAAGGCATAAGCCCTATAGGGTTTAGGGTTTATAGGGAGTTAAATGTTTGGAGTATTCCCTCCCCAAGGGTCCAAGTACCTAATAATCATATACCCTCCAAAATCCTAACCTACATAACTACTATCCTAAAACCCAGTACCTAATTATTGGGTCCTTTGGACGCTTAAGACCCCTATAAAATCCTCTAAACCCCTTATGGAACCCTTTAAAGGAACCCTAATTATTGGGTCCTTTAAAGGACCCTTGGGGCCTTAGCCGAAAGCTTCCTGGATGATTGTCTTCGATGCTGAACCCTAAGGGTCCAAAGGACCCAATAATTAGGTACTTGGGTTTAGGATAGTAGTTAAGTAGCTCAATATTTAAGAGAGTATATGATTATTGGGTACTTGGACCCTTAGGGGAAACTCTTGCAACAATTAGACGCGACCAGATCATTACTATGCACCTTGGCACCCCGTTTTCGCAAAAGCCCTAATTTACTCAAGGCATCCTCAAACACTACAACCCTAAACCCCTAAACCCCTAAACCCTACCCGAAGCCCTATGTAACCCTGAAGCTTCAACTCGAAGCTTCCGTGGAGGTCTACCGTACTGACCTCCGAAGGGCCAGCGTAGCTGCCGAGGATACCGTGCCTCCTCGAGAGCTATGAGCCCAGCTGTTTGTTGTTGAACAGTACCGGGAGGGTCGTATCTTATCCTATTGCAAGGTACCTGGTTTGATAATTTAAATCAGGATCTGCTACATAGAAAAGGAGGTACCCTGGAAAAGGGGCGGGGTATGACCCTATACGTAGGATTTAAGGTCGAGGACTCATTTTGTCGGATTTGATTGCAGGGTGATTTCAGAATCCATAGAGTTGAGCCCTTCTACGGGGGATTCAGGGTTTAGTGTGTAGGGCTCGTGGGGTAAGCTCGAATTACGATACTTAGTTTTGTTTGGTTTTTGGAAGCTCTTTATGGTCCATGTCGCAGGTGTCTAATGCTTCCGGCCTTACTCAGACGCCTTTACGAGAAAGCAGAATGGCATTAAAGTTAGTCATGGTTCATAATGGCCAAGAAGAGGGTGTCAAGAGTGACAGAAGGTATCAGGTGCAAGAGCAAGAAGCATCGTGAGTATGAGCCGTAGTAGACATGGCTCTTCTTCTGATGCGGCTCCCGGGGCCAGTGCTCATCCTGTGCCATCAAATAAACGTCAAGGTCGCGGTACGAGTATACCCAGACCTTCCAAAACCCCTTAATTAAGGAATATACCTTAAACCATATTAGGGATCCTACCATAATTTAAGGTATATTCCTTAATTAAGGGGTTTTGGAAGGTCTGGGTACACAGCTCACGGTACTTCCAACCATTTTTGAGAAGGCCAGTCTCCACTCGGATTGCATCACTTGCCGCCGTGCCCATAGTCGCAGCAGCAGCAACAACAACCACGACACCAGCAACGAAAGCACCGTTTACGATCACAGCAGCTTTATTGTGTGCTAGCATTGCGAGTGCTATTGTCGGACAAGTGGCGCGATTACTTAAGCATGGTTGTTACAGGAGCCAGTGTCAACAGTGCAAGAACTATTGGTCGTTTGGTGTAAAACAGACATGGCTATCATATTCGTTTTGTTGGTGTGGGTGAATGCATGACTCATAATTATAGCTGATGTAATGAGCAGGCTTAACACACTACCGACGGCTGGCAATGGATCTATGCAGTGAAAAGCACTCATACTTACATTTGAGCATACTTACTTATACGATCAATGGTACGACTAACCCACCTTAAGGGCGAAATGAACACTAAAGGTCATCAGGCCCTTAAGGTACTCGAAGCTTGGGTTTAGGGTTTAGGGCCGTTGCTATTTCTGCTTGAGGCCGCAGTCGTTGCTGGCTTCGAGCATGCTGCCCAGTCGCCTGATGCAGGTCAGGTTTTGGGGCTTCAGGGTTTTACAGGGTTTAAGGGCTGTCTGGGGTTTGACGAGATTCTTGTTTGTAGGTTATATAGGTTTTGTTCTCGGGCTGTTGTGAATTCCTGGAAGCTTGCCATAAAGGGCATTTGTGTTTCGGGGATTGAGGGCTTGAGGCTTGGTTCCTTTCAGGTACTTTAAGGGGTTCTGGTTCTATAGTAAGGATCACAAGGCTGTTCTGAGAAAGGTTGAGGGCTTCGGGGTTTTAGGGGTTCAGTGTTCGGGCATCTGCCGCTTAGCTACAGTTGAAGGTTTGGGGTCTTGAGGGGCAAAGGTGTGGTTGCCAAACCCTCACCCTAAGGGTCCAAGTACCCAATAATCATATACTCTCTTAAATAATAAGCTACTTAACTACTATCCTAAACCCAAGTACCCAATTATTGGGTCCTTTGGACCCTTATTGGGTGTCCGCAACCCTGGCTTATACCATTTCTGGATATGGGGCTTCATTAGGATTCACGCTGGCCACTGCAACGTTCAACCTCGAGGGAATCTAGAGAGTTCTTAGAAAGATGGGTTACTCGTAACTCCCTAAAAACCCTATAAACACTAAGCAGAGCCTGCGCAAGAGTCCCTTTGTTTCTGTTGGGGCTCTTGGGTTCTGGGGTCCACCCTAGGCCCTAGGCCGCATGGCTTTGGGAGATTTCCAGCCCAGCGAGGAATCTTTGATTGTCGTAGATATATGCAGCTTACTTCCTAGGTACCTATGAAGGAATAGGGTTCCTTTAAAGGGCTCTTTTAAAGGGGTCTATAAGGGCTACCTATAGTCTCCATTGTAGTTCCTTTTTTTGGTTAACCAGTTTTATCGTTAGGATCCTATAATACAGAATTTGGTTAACCAGAAAAAAACTACAATGGAGACTATAGGTACTTCCTAGGTAGTATTTGGGAGACCCCCCTAAAGCAGACCCTTCTTAACGGTACCTCTCTTACAGGGGCGTTTTGGGTGCTCGGCTGAAAGCGCGGACAATGTGCGAAGGTTGCAGAATTCCCGGTGTTAGTAATGACTCCGACATCGAAGTCTACGAGCAAAACTGAAATCAACATCCAGCCTCAGATCATTGTGAGCCAAGGCTGAAAGCTGTAGTCTTATCCACTGGCGGCCATGTCGTCGACGATCCATCGC
Source organism: Symbiodinium sp. clade A Y106 (assembly GCA_003297005.1). NCBI lineage: Eukaryota > Dinophyceae > Suessiales > Symbiodiniaceae > Symbiodinium > Symbiodinium sp. clade A. Next base: position 58,172 of record BGNK01001345.1, on the reverse strand, counting down.
TCCGGTATGCAGCCCAGCACTCTGCCCCTGCCACCCCAGTCTCGCGATGGAGCGGACTGTGTGCATGAGGGAGGCTTCGCGTCGCTTCCCGTCAGGGAAGCCCGATTTCTGCACTTCAAGGCGACCCAGCTCGTGGTGTGCAGGCGCCGCCTGAAGGCTGGCAAGCCGACATTGCGGGTGGATCTGAACCATCGTGAACCCGGATGGGACATTGTTTGTCCTTATTGAGATGGTCTATATCCCCAAGAGTCCCCCTAATCACAAACCCTAACTGGTCCTATTCCTTAATTAAGTGGCACGATGGTTGTAAATGCTGTTGTGCTTGAAATGCTGCCTAAAGCCCTATAAACCCCATAACCCTAGCCCCTATATCCCGAAACCCTATACCCCAATAACCTCACAACCCTAACCCCTAAACCCTAAACCCTAACCCCTATAACGCCAGTTTCGGAGCCAATCGTCACAGCTTGGGAGCCAATCTACGCAGTTCGCCCCGGCCTGAGGAGGAGCGCATATACTTTTGGCCTTATAGTAGAAGCCAGAAAGTTGGAACATGACTATCCTCATGCCCTTAAGGTAAAGTATAGGGGATCCTAGCACTAATCCTCCTAAAGCCATGTTCCAACTTTCTGGCTTCTACTATATATAGGTCGCTGGTCTCTTTACTTGGATTTCTGTTCTAAAGGGCTGTATATAGGGATCCTTATTAGGGCATTAGGGCTAGATTAGTCTCTTTACTTGGATTTCTGTTCTAAAGGGCTGTATATAGGGATCCTTATTGGGGCATTAGGGCTAGATTAGGCAGCATTAGGAACAGATAAAGAGATCACCGGCCTGTTTAATTTGGGCCTTAAAGCAGTCCCTATATAGGAACTTCGGGGCCAAGGCATATAGTACTTGGGTACATGGATCCTGTGTCTTCGCCGTGCTGTTATGAGCGTTATGCGTAGTTTCTTAGCTGTAGCCCTTGACAGAGGCTACTGGTGCTATGGTTACTCACAACGCTACCATCATCGACCTGGGTTTACACCCCGGGCGTGTAGGGTTTTAAGCCGGTGGTTTTGGATTTGGAATTCAAGCTCATCCAGATCATAAACGTTGAGCCCTAAACTCTAAGCATTAAACATCATGAAACCGTAAGCCCTGTACTGCCCAAGTAAGAAGAATAACTGTAGCGTGTGGGCAGCAGGCTCGATGTCACTTCCACCCACAATGCCATTTCCCCCAAGACCCCTAAACCCTAAACCCTGAGCCTATGCCCAAAGCCCATCGAATCCTCAGCCCAGGGCCCTCCAACACAAGAGAGCGAGCAACGCACAGTTAACCGAACGCCCTGAACACCTAGATCCCCCACCCTGAAGCCCCTAAACCTCCTATGCTTTAAATTCCCAACACTGCCCTAAACCATAAACCCTAAGCCAGAAACGCCCTTAAGACAATACCCGCTCAACTGCTCATTTCAAGCTGAGATGGAGCCAGAGGGCCACCCACGACTAGAAGTCCGCTCGTCCTGGCCTTTGCTCACGGAGTCGGGCAGGGTTTGGGTCTCTAGAGGGGGGGGGGGGGGTTTGGGGTTTGGGCACCGGGTTTTGCGGTTAATTTTGGGTTTGGGGCTTTAGAGTATGGGATTTGAGGTCTAGGTGAGGTTCAGGCTTGAGCATTGATGAACTTGGGTGGTTCTGCTAAGCATGAACCATAACCACGAACCGTCTGCAATGTCCCATAGCTTCCGGTGCTTAAGGTAGTTTTAGATATTGTCCATCATCAATTGCATCCAAGCGCAATACCAAGGAGTCTTCGGGTTAGAGAACACACTTGCGTACGATCAGAAATGCGTGAGAACAGTACATAGTTGCAGTTTTTAACTGCCCGCAAAAGCACATTAATCTGTACCGACATGAATACATATGCAAATTCACAAATAATCACATGCTAAAGCACATAGATAAATACATACGCAAATGAATACCTATCTAAATACATGTGTGTATATGTAGGTATGTACATGTATATGTATATGTACATGGACATGTATAGGCATGCGCTTCTGCATATGTCTGTGTGTAAATGTATGTGTATGCATATGACATATGTAGTTACACAGATAACCCTGTACCTTCTTACATATGTGCATACATAGGTTCATACATGCATACACACATACATACGTACATACATGCATACATACATACATACGTATGTGTTTAACTTACATATATTGTATGGTTACTCGTATATGTATGCGTGTGTGCCACACATAACATATAGCAGATGTGCAACAACTTCATGTGTGCATATGTATGCATGTGTATATGTATATGTATGTATATGCGCGTCAGTATCTTCGCATGCGTCGGGACCATGAGCCATAGATCCTATGCCTAGCGATGTTGTGTAGACTCGAACTGGGCGGACAGATAGAAGGTAGACGTAGATATAACTCTCCGCACGCTTATGGGTTTCGGGGTTTAGTGTTACGACTTATCGTCTTAGGGTGTAGTGCTGAGATTGTTTGGTTTGGCGTTTAGTGTTGAGACTGTTTGGTAGGGGTTAGTGTTGAAATTTTGGGGTTTAGGGTGTAGTCTGAATCCCAATCTCTAAACCCTAAACCCCAAACCCTAAAGTAGGCCCTAGACATCGACTACGTACCCGTCCGAGGCCTGTCACAATCGATCGCGCCTACAGTGCTTGGGGCCACAAGGGCTCCGCCCGTGTCGTTTCAGGGTGCCGGGTTTAAGGTGGCCAAGTTGGCCGTTAAGGTTTAGAGTTCGGGGTTTACGGTTTAAGGGTTTATCGTGCATGCTGTTGAAGGTGGTGGGTTTGGGAGGAATAGGTTTTTGGATGCGGTGTTGATTGACGAATGTTGCATGATGCTGTTATCATATAACGCTATGACCTTTCGAGGAAGTGATTTTTGCTTCTGGCTGGAGTAGTACTCAGTATGCATCGCCCTTGCGCGCCGAATCCACCGATGGAGTGCATGTGTTGCTGTGATTTTTTCCTGTTAGTACTACCAGTCTTACAACCTCAGTCCACCGGTGATACGGTTGATGGACAAAATCCTGCATGACCCATTATAAGGAATATCCCATAATTCCCATAGTTTAGGGTCCTTAGGGTCATGCAGGATTTTGTCCATCAACAGTATGATTGCCTAAACCCAAACCTAAAAAGCCCAAGTCGCAGCCTGAACTAAATCTGCAACGCTTAAGCCCTGAGCCCCATACTTATAAACTCTGACCTGAAACTCTAAACCCTAAAGCCTGGGTGGCTATGTCTTTCTCGTTTCGCCTGCGTATGCCAACAGTGGCAGGTTGTGCAGTTAAAGTCCGATCCAGTACACATTTATCAGAAACCCTAAAAATGAAACCTATTATGGTAAACTGAAGCCTACAAGAGGAACCTAATTCAAGCTACCATAAGACCCTATGGAAGGAACTCAATACACGTTAGCATGATATTCCAAAACAGGAACTTAACTTAAGTTACCATAATACCCTATAAACCGAACTTAGTTTAAGTTACCATCATGCCATAGAACATCCTATAAAAGGAACTAATTTAAGTTACCCTAATTAAGCCCTAAACCCTAGGCCCTAAGCCCTAAACCCTAAGCCTTAAACCCTAAACCCCAAACCCTAAGCCCTAAACCCCAAACCCTAAGCCCTAAACCCTAAACCCTAAAGCCCTAAGGTTCAGGCGTAAGGAGACCCAGAAGCAAAGCTCTCCGAGGCTCCCAACTCCTCGAGACCCGAAGGTCTGGTCGAGGAGCAAGGTCTGGGGGCATAGGGGGGGGTTCCTTTAAGGAGTTCCTTTAAGGAGTTCCTTTAAGGGGTTCCTTTAAGGGGTTCCTTTAAGGGGCTCCTTTAAGGGGTTCCTTTGAGGATTTAGGGGTGCAGGGATTTAGGCGGTTTAGGGTTTAGGGGCTTGGGGTTTTAGGGATTTAGGGGCTTTGAGTTTAGGGTTTACTGGGCTTTACGAAAACTGATATTTCCTGGTTTTTCTCAAATTGCTACGGAAATTGGCAGTATGTTATGTTTTTTGTTGTCATAAATTGTGTTTTCTTGTTTGGTTCGGGAATTTGTATGTTCTTGTTGTTTCGGTGTGTAGTGTGTTCTGTGTTTTTCGGAAAGTAACAATTTCTGGTGTTTGTTTTCTGGTGTTTCTTGTGAAAATAATATGCAAACTAGTGCTTCGGGCATATATTGCTGTGCAATTCTATTGGGACTAAAAGCTGTGCCTGCTTGCAGCGTCTCGGGTTGAGTTGGTTCAAGCCCTCCTATAAGAGTATTGTAGAGGCGCTAAGGGCCCAAAGAGTTAAAGCCAACATCCCAACACCCTTTACCCAAAAACCTCAGGTCTCTGTGTAAAGGGTTCAAAGACTAAGGCCAACATCCCAACACCAGTTACCCAAAAACCCAATTTAGACGCCTGAATAACTACAAATGTTCGTCCTCAGAGCTCCGTAGTAATTATAATTTATAAGTGTACTATAATATCTCCCAAACCCTATTCAAACTATCAAGCCTCCTGTAGTAGATGCTACTTCTCTTTGTTGCAGGTCTTGGCTCCTCCAGCGAGCGCACGAGCTTCGTGAAGCGGCTGCGCTCGGAGATCTCAGGTACGGCCCTTAACTGGAGGTTTTGGGGATCTTGGTTTAGGGTTGGTGCAATAGTGCAATATTCTATGGTCTCCTTCGGATTTTTTTATTTTTGTTTATATAAGACCCAAGAGAATATTAAAAATATTATTTTTATTATGGTTCTAAGGGGGGTATAGTATTGGGGTTTGGCTGCTTGTTTTGTGGCTTTCGGGGTTGTAGGGGCTGGCGTTTTTTGGCTTGGGGGCCGGTTTTGGGTGCTCAGTTTTGTTTTGGGGTTCGAGACCTAGGGCCACTTAGGCCTTTGGGGTCTAGTCTCAGGGTTTAGGCTCTTGGGTATTCCGACAAATGGGAGCCCTTAATTTCATACAGCCTTCTTGCAACAGTTCGTGTCAGGTGGTTCTGGTGCGGTTCGTGGTAACTTGCTAGCGCTACTGTTAGGATCGTGATCTTCTTTGTGACTGTGATTATGTGGATGTTCTTTCAGTTTTGGTGTTACAGGACTCAGGATATAATTTGTGCACAGGAGCCAGGTTTTTTGCTTTGGTCAGGGGCTAGCTGTTACGGTGCACGGCTAAGGATCTAGAGTTGTCGGGCTTCCGGCGACAGATTGTGTTCTTGCTCGGGAACATAATTGTATCTCGCCCAAGGAAGGCAAATTTGTTCACCATATCCTGCTTGTTTGGCAACTTGCATCCTAGATGTAAGCCTTTGTATGAGTAGGGCTATCAGAGCCGTCTTCAAGGAGTCGAACCGGAGTGCTTGAGCTCGTGCGATGCCACTAAGAAGTACGAGGCAACAGTGGAGTACACATGCAGTTTCGTACTATCGGAGGTACTGTTGATGATAGTTACCTATAGTCTCCATTGTAGTTCCTTTTTTGGTTAACCAGTTTTATGGTTAGGATCCTATAATAGAGATTTTGGTTAACCAAAAAAAGGAACGACAATGGAGACTATAGGTAGGGAGCAAGATTGAGGAAAGAAGGTTCAGCTCCAATCCGTCAGTCCTAGGTCCTACTGTTGATGGACAAAATCCTGCATGACCCATAATAAGGAATATACCATAATTCCCATAGTTTAGGGTCCTTGAGGTAATGCAGGATTTTGTCCATCAACCGTAGGCCTCAAGCCGTGTCATTCTGGAGGTCTGCAGGAGACGCGGGTACTGGGTGCCCTGGAGGAGGCGGCTGTAGCACGAGAATCAGTACTACGGTAGTACTACGAATGCTTCGACTACGGCCGCTGCTTCTACTGATATTACTCTTGTGCTGTAATGTCTTCTACTACTGTGGTTATTGTCCGTTAGCACTAAACCAAGATTTAGTCATAGCACTATGAGTGCGACTTGGACCATGTAGTCTTCCGTTCTCCAGCAGTTGGATGCTCGGCAGTTGTTCCCAAAATGAAAGCCAACCACCCACGAAACGTAGGCCAGCGCTGCCTACGTACTCCGAACAGGTCATGTCGGATAGGGACCTACGTTTTTGTTAGCAAGCACCCTAAACCCTAAACCCCTAAACCCTAAACCGTAAACCCGAATATACATATATATATATATATATATATTATATGATGTATAGATGCAGCTGGACTCAACTGTCGAGGCAGCCCCATGACCAGACTCCAGGCCAGCAAACGAGCCCAAAAGCACGGGCCCCCATGACGTTGTGTGGGGTTCCTTTAAAGGGATCTAGAAGGGTACCTTGAAGGGGTTCCTTTGACGGATCTTCAGGGGTTTTGGCCCCAAGCCCTACCTGGACCCTGTAAAAACCTTCCGTCTTAGGGTTCCCTATTATGGTTTTCTTATATAAGTCCTTAAACGCTAGCTTAGTTGGGGTTAAGGTAGGATTATTTAACCCTCACAAATCCCTTCTAGCACCCGTATAGAGCCCTACCTGTAGTCTATATTCTCCATTGTAGTTCGTGTTTGGGTTAACCAAATATATAGTTCAGGATCCTAACCATAAAATTGGGTAACCCGAAATAAACAGGGAACTACAATGGGAACCATAGGTAAATCCCAAACTTAAACCCGAAACCCTCAGCCTGAAGTTTTGGTAGCCTCGGTGCGCAGGGACTCAGAGCAGCTGCCAAGCAGCAGGACGGGCGAGTGGGTTTAGGTTTTCAGGTCTAGGGCTTTGGGTTCAGAGGGTTTAGGATTTGGGGTTTAGGGTGGTTGAGGGATTACGGTTTAGGGTGGTTTAGGGTTTAGGGTTCAGGCGGTTTGGGTTCAGGGTTTAGGGTCTAGGGCTTAGGGTTCAGGGGATTTGCATTTTCAGGTTTGGGTTGGGTTCTGGACTTTCACCAGCTTTCACCACCTTTCGAACCCCCCCCCCCCCTGCCAGGACTACGACGAGCACGACGACGACTAGTTCAGGTTTTACCAGTAGCATTTTGCTTTTTGCCAGGTATCAGTAATACCCTGGTTCGGTTCAGAGGTGTAGGGTTGAGACGAATCTGGGTTCAGGGTTTAGGGCTTGAGACCCCTTCAAGACTTCAAGACCAGGAGAAGGGAATCGTGCAGCCAAGCGGGTTACAAAGGCTTTGGGGCATAGTCTACGATGTAAACTTCCAACTGGTTTGTGCGAAGAGGAAGGTGTGCTCAGCTGGGTACTTCCTCTCAAAACCGTCAAGTGCAGGATTAAGTCTTGCACATATGCCTCAATCCCCAGTGATCCTATGTGGGGGCTTCCGAAAATATGGATCCTACGATTTAGGGTTTTAGATTAGGGTCCCCTATTTTCGGAAATCCCTGTATCTGGGGTATGACCACACATGGCCCACAGACGGCACCTTGCGACTCAGGACGGCGGGCACTGGAATAATCGTAAATTACATACCCTTATAGTCTTTAAATCCCCAAGGGTCCATGTACCCACATAGTATATACTTTGCCTTAAAGTAGTCCCTATATAGGTACTTTGGGGCCAATGTATATTCTATTTGGGTACATGGCCCTAGGGAATTGTAGTATAAGCTGCCCCAAGTCCTTATCCCACTGAGGAAGGCTTGCCCCCTACGATGCAACCGGCTCTAGTGGTTACCTTCTCGCAGCAGGCATCTCTGGCCCGGCGATGGTACGATGATGGTGCAGCAATTGAGGGACAAGGCGCCCGGTTTGGGGTTTGGGCGCAGGGCTTAGAGCCAATGGGGCTTGCGGCTTAGAGCCAAGGGTTTGGGGCGCAGGGCTGAGAACTAATGAGGTGTTACTATAATAAGGTTCTAGAGCTAAGGGGTTTGGGTCTTGTAACAGGGCTTAGAGCTTAGGGTAGCTGCTTTTTGGAGAGACGGACGGTTGTTCACTGGTTTAGGATTGGCAATGTCCGTCACAGCAGGCTGCGCTGGAGGATTGCCATATCAGGAAGCACAGGTGCTCGCACGAGTTTGGCTAAGGATTGCATGCGGTTTAGGGTACGCCCTAAACCCTGGGCAAACTTCGCGTTGGATGGTGTGTCGAAGAATCGTCTGCGCTAGTCGAGGTTTCCTTTAAGGGGTTCTTCAAGCGGTACTACAAGGGTTCTATAACATGCCCGCGGTAGGCCAACTTCGCTTTCGCTTGCTCTAGTGTTCAAGGTCTATGCTGAGTCGGTACCTAGACCCTCACTGTTCTTTGCGTGCCTTAGTTGCTACTGGTATAGGATCCTAGCCACAAAACGGGTTGTCCCAAAAAGGTACTACGGCTGATGATATAAATCCTGCATTACCCATAATCAGGAATATACCATAATTGCCATTGTCTATAGTCTACGGTCCTGAAGGTAATGCAGGATATTATATATATATATATATATCATCATCATCAACCGTACACTCTAGGGTCTACCTGAACCTACCAAAACCTACTTTTTTGTCGGTTCTTATTATACACCCTACTATGGAGTTTATAGGGACTCTACATAAAAGTGGTGGGTTCCGCGGGGTTAAGGTAGGTACCCTATGGTCCGGCAAGCCGGATTTTGGATGAGGGATTCAACTGCACGAGGTCAGCCTTTCTGCTCATGTGGTTTGGGGGGTTGTTGGGTTTGGAAAGCTGGGGTATAGAGTCTAGGATTTGAGGTTCTAGGGTTGCCGGGGTTTAGAGTCTAGGATTTCAGGTTGTTGGGTTGAGGGAGTATAGAGTCCAGGATTTTGGGTTTTTGGGTTGAGGGAGTATAGAGTCTAGGATTTTAGGTTTTGGGGTTGAGGGAGTACAGAGTCTAGGATTTTAGTTTTTTTTTTTTTTCCGGAGGGTATCCTCTGGCAGGAGAGCGCCCCGCTTCCGCACTCTTGCATCGTGGCCCCGGCTTTTTGAAACAGGGGCCTGCGGAGCAGAAATCGGGTTTAGGGGTTAGAGAAGCCTCAAGCCCTAAGCCCTATAATTCTGAAGTCATCAGACCTATTCATATCAGGTGAGCTCCATGATGAAGAGCATGGATACTTCATGTTATCAGTTTTCTTGGGCCAGTTTTAGCAATGTTATGCCCTTTTCCAAGTATGACCATTATTCCTTTGGTTTTAGATACACATGCTACATGTTTATGGTTGTTGTGCTGAGGCATCAAGCTCGGATGGAATGCCAACTAAATCTGTTCAGGGGTTTCGGGTGTAAGAGCTCAGGAATGGGGTACTGCCCAAGCTCGAATTTCCTGTAAAATTCTAGCTGTATGAACCAGTGAAACTGACAGCACAAACGTTTGTTGCTTGTGTAGTAAGTCTTCAGAAAGCAGCTTGCCCTCATGCTGACATAAGGCCGCTGGACAAAATCTCAATACCCAGGAGGGGATATACCATAACTTCCAAAGTTCACGATACTTCAAGTAGTGCAGGATCCCTCAAACTCTGAGATCTTATTTGTCCATCAGTCGTCGCACTCAAAGATGAAGAGGAGAATGTTCCGGACATCCCTAAACCCTAAACCCGTAAATATCTCCAGGTGGCCTTGCGGTCGCCGAGGCACTTGGGTGCTTGGGTTTGCATGATACCCCAGTGGCAACAACATAGTATTATGCCGTTTTAGTTTTGGGGTTTAAGCTGAAATGCAACATCAATGCCATTCTTGTAGTCCTAGTGCCAGCAGCTGTGAGCACGTGGAAGTTGTACTTCTACGATGATGTGATCACTACATGGAGCGCGAAAGCAATCGCGGCGTGTCCTTGCTTATGCCTGGAACACGTACCCGTGATGAAGTAAGCGAAAGTCACCGCTACGTCTAGGTCCTCTGATGCATGCAGCTACTCTGGCACAACATTCCTGTTACGCAACCGAATACACGTGTTAACGAAGCAGACCAGTGTCAACCCTAACCGCACCGTCAACCGCGGGTCATGTTTATGACTTTGGGGTCCTGGACAACTTGGTTTTGCTTCTTCTCGTCGAGGGGCTCAGGATTTAGTCAGTGTTTCGGGTCTTGTTCATGTAACCATGAGGGCTAAGGTAGTTGGTAAGAGTATAGACCAGATAGCATCTATATATGGACAAATGGACCATTTAGGGCAAGATGAATGGAGAGCCCTGATTCATAGCCCTCCCTCCGTTAAACTTACCGTTGTGGGCTTAGAGAGTACACGAGTGTATCCATCAGGGGGCTACCATTATCGGGTTTACACGTGCACATGAACAGTACACAATCCTAAACCCCCGAGTCTAATCCTAAACCTTAAAACCCCTTAGGGCCTGCATTTCTCCTCTGTTGCTGCCTTGGCTTGCGCAGGCGAGCGAAGCAGAGCTAGCGGGATTCCCAGACGTGTTTCGGGATTTTGGGATTTCTGGTTTAGTGTTTTTTTGGCTCTAGTTTGTGGGTGTGGGCTTCACCGTTTTCGGGTTTATGGCTTGTTTTTTCGGGTTCTACGACTGAGGATGCTGGCTGCGGAGTTGCGGAGTTGGTTTCTAAGTTGCTCCTAAACCCTACCTTAACCCACCAGAACCTACTTTTTTGTCGGGTCCCTATAAATTCTATATTAGGGTGTATAATAAGAACCGACAAAAGTAGGGCTTGGTAGGTTAAGGTACACCCGAAACCTGATGTGATTTTGTGTGGGCCGCCCCATTTGCGACTCGTGGAGCCGACGCTGACCCGGCAAATCCCCAACCCCCCCGGCTTTTCTGGGCCCTATAGACCTTGTAGGCGTTAAGCAAAGACCGCTTGGAACCCAGACCTTCCAAAACCCCTTAATTTTTCTTCTTTTAGGGTTTAGGGCTTAGGGTTAATATACCTTAAACTATTATGGTAGGATCCTAATATGATCTAAGGTATATTCCTTAATTAAGGGGTTTTGGAAGGTCTGGGAACATGGCATGCCAGATGTGGTTGAGGGGCACTTAGGTTGTTTCAGAGCTTGGGAATCTGAGGATAGTGTAGCGGCCTCAATAGCTTGACAAGGATTTTTGGATACTACAATACGGAACCCTAGGAAATAAAATTGGCAATTACATACCCTGGCCTACAAATTGCGGCGGTGATCTCGGATTGAGCATGGCCATTCCCTGACCATTGAGCCGGAGTGCCAGACCCTCCAACCTTGGATATCTTGACAATTCCCCCAGGGCCTTGATAGAGCCCGTATAAAAACCTTCAAGAATCCAAAGAGAACCCTGTAAAATCTGATGAAGCACCTCGAAACTCTATAGAACAATTATGTAGTGTCTTTTTTAGATAACCTGTTATCCGGCCAGGGTCCCATGGCCCATAACCCTAAACCCTAAATAAACCCTAAACCCAAAACCCTAAACCCTAAACCCAAACCCTAAATAAACCCTAAACCCAAACCATAACACCATCGCCCAGTCAGCGCCGAGGCTGTGGCCAGCTGGTTGAACTGCCTTCCACCAGGAGTCCGAGGGCTTTTGGCCGGCGCCCCCAGGAGGAAGGAGAATGCAGAAGCAGGGATAACCCTAAGGGTCCAGGTGCCCAAATAGTATGTACTTTGGCCCAATAGTACCTTTTTACGGACCACTTTAAGGTTGAAGTATATCTGACTTGGGTACATGGACCTGGGGGGTAAGTACGAGTAGTATTCCTGAGTGTTCCCTACCATGAGTGCACGTTTATATTCTCAAAAGCCCTATTCTAAAGATTAAGGCCGGCTGGTGGCTCCTGTATCAGAAAGGAAAGGATCGGGTTTAGGGCCCAGGGGTCTCGAGGTTAAGGCCTTTTTGGTTCGGTGTCTAGTACTAGTACTAGTACTAGTACTAGTGGTTTTGAATTCGGCTGCTAGAGCTGCAGCCTAGGTTGGAGGGTGTAGTTCCTGCGCGGCCCGTCAAGACTTTCGGGTTTGAGCCTTGAGGTTTGGCATTTAGAATGGACATGTCAGGTTCGGTACAGCAGGGTTTGGGTTTCAGAGGAATGCTGCGAAGCCTCTTAGCCCTATGACTGACGCACAGTACCTATTTCCAATTTCTCAATGTGCATGCTCATCCAGTTGACTTGTTGAGACGGGTGATGCCTCCTACATCCACGACGTCTCCAGCTCGCTCAGCTTTTCTGCATATAAGCTTGATAGCTTGGTGACCTGGTACTGCCTTCAGTGTGCATATCAAATGACCTCCCGAACTCTGTAGTATCCGTGCAGGTGTCTCAAGATTTCTGACGCAGAGACCCAAACCCAAACCAAGCCTTAGGCCCGAACCTGCATCCTCGACATTACTAATTCCTGAAATTAGGAGCCCTTTTTTGGGCTGCATTTGTATACTCTACCCAAAGGCCCCAAAGTAGTTCCTTTTTGGCATTACCTTTTTGAATTCTATATATGAACCCCCAAAAGGAACTACTTTGGGGCCTTTGGGTAGAGTCTAGAGGTACATAAGCCATATAGACTCGAGCAGATCTGTGAAAAAGGTGCTGACCGACGCAGCGGAAGCACTGACGCACGAAGCACCGAGGCCCCCCTCGCTTTGTTTCGCGAAACTGCGAGTGGCTCCAATTAACTATTCAACTTTCAACCCTACCAACTTAAAGGGTGTATCCTCTTTTCGGATTAACGTAGATCCAGAAAGGGCTGCTAGAAGCTTTCTGGCGGCCTGAACTTCGTTTCTATTGTTGTATGCTGCTCCGCCCTCATGTCATGTCGGTAGAGTAGTTGCCATTGCGGCCTGGGATAAGGTGATGCAGGTTCCTTCTTGATGATCGGAACGGCCGGTCGAAATCTCCTGTATGTTCTGCGGAGGCCAGAGTTTACTATATATCTGAGCCAAATTCTACCTGGGTATAGAGCCGAGACCAGTACTTGGGGTTTAGCTCATTATGATTCCTAGGGCATTCAAAGAAGGTGAGTCATACACCTATTTTCTGCTTCCTTTCAAATACAGGGCAAATTACAACACCGGTAAACCAACATTATAACTAGGCCGCCCAAAACCCCAAACTCCCGTAAACCCTAAACTATAAGACTCTAGTCGCAACTCCCGGTTTATGTTCCTTCTGCAGGAGGCTTCTGGAACGTCTGCTGAACAGGCACAGAGGCGCGCAATTGCAACGTTTTGCCAGCCTCACAGTCTGAACACCAGACGGCCCTCGTGCAGGTTTAGGATGTAGGATTTAGGGTTCCTGGGTTTACTGTTTAGGGTGTAGATTGCGATCAGTTCAGCTCATTATCACTATTGTCCCCTATGAGGTTCCTTAGGATTCTCCAGTGTTCTCCAGAAAACGTATATAGCTGCAAACTCATGGCAACAAAGACCGACGCAACCGATGTAAACATTTTTGGGGCCTTGATAGCATACCCTGGCCGTCGGAGCTTTCGCACCAACGAACCCTCAATATGATTTACAGATGTCTCAGCTCTCGTGTTACTCTCCGGAGTAGCTTTTCTTCGCGACAAAGACAACAGCATCTTGTTATCGATGCTCATATGTAGGAACGGCATGTAGTGGCCCCTGCAGGCCTATGCCACGGTTGCTGGTTTTGGGTTTTGTTGACGTGGCGGTACGTACGCTGTGTAGCTCAACCAGCTGTTCTATTCGTGTCAGATGTGCAATGATGCTGACACTGGTCCTGGCGGTGACCGCGTTTCACCTCACCTTGGTCGTGGTGGCTGTATCAGAGCTAGCTACTCGTAGTATGATGACTACTCTAGCATGCATGGCCGATGCTGCTACCACCATAAGTCCCTAGTTAAACCCCTAAACCCCGAAACCTACTGTTGATGGACAAAATCCTGCATGACCTTAAGGACTCTACACTATGGGAATTATGGTATATTCCTTATAATGGGTAATGCAGGATTTTGTCCATCAGCAGTACAAACCCTAAGCCCAAAGTCCTAAACCCGAAACCCTCAGCCAGGCCTTCATCTCCTGGTCACCTTGACGAAGAAGCCGGGTGAGGAGTGATTCACTTCACGAGCTCCGGGGTTAGGGTTTAAAATTTAGGGGTTTAGGGTTTTAGGGGTTTGGGGTTGAGGCTCGACTCGCCCAAGTAACGTACATTTTGACGGTGAAGGTTTTGATGGAATCCGTTGCCTCCACGAAAAACGTGTCTTTAACGAGGTCCAGGCAATTCGGAGGTTCAGGTAAGGTTTCCGGATCCTTTGTCCGAAATTACCTCTCTAAGCTGTATATGATACATACATTTCAAGGTTTTGCTCCCGGGGGCATCAAGCGCCCAAGGCACTTACTTCAGGGCTTACTAAGTTCATCTTGATTCATCACCCCTAGACCCTACGCCCCTAAACCCCTAAACCCTAAACCCCTAAACCCCTAAACCCTAAACCTGCTGAACCCTAAAGCCCTAACAACCCCGGCCCAGGAGGGGGCTGAAGCCCCACAGCCCCAACAAAATCACCGCCAATCCTAACCTTCGTGGCTCTAAAAATCGGATCCAGGAGCCACATGAAAACGAGAACCTTATAGTAATTTACCCCTTATAGGAGCCTTTATGACTTTGTAGCAACTATTATATTAGCCTTTGTGGTTTGGGGTTTAGGGTTTAGCCTTTTTCAAGCCCTTAGAGACTTAGAGAACCCTGGTAGTAGCTCGTTTAAAGGAATGCTTATAAGAGAACCCTTCAAGGAAATCTCAAAGGAACCCAAAGCTGGCTTAGCGACTTTAGCGTTCCAGGAGCTGCCCCACTTTCCAGCTTTCCGGAACGTGGAGCAGTACGATGTGGCGTGGCTCCTGGACTTTCTCCCCGATGCCTTCGTTACTGGGTGAGAGAGTTTGTATGGGGTTGTAAAAGTGTTTGCGGGGTTTCAGAGATGAAGTGCAAGTCTGCTTGTGGGGAGCTGAGACAGAAGGGTTTAGGGTTTAGGGTAAAACTAGATCAGACACGCTTTTAGGAGAGAGGAGGATCCAAACTAGGGGCCCGTTTCCAGGCTTGTGTTGACCATAGCTTTCTAGACTCAGCGTGAACCTGTAAATATCCTGTAATCTCCTGTAAATACGTCTAGTCAGGGAAGCATCACCACTAAAACTCGTGTCTACACCCACGCCCTAACCCTAAGTACAGACAAGCAGTATCGTGGTACCAGGAGTCATCGCGCAATTCGGAAGGTATTGCAGCAGTAGCCTCCCAGCCTGGTGATTGCTGCTGGCCAGAGACTCCAATATGGGAGTTTCCGAAAATTTGGGGTACCTTATTTTGGGGTCCTTGTAATAAGGACCCTACTATTTACGGTACTATATTAGGGTCCCCTATTTTCGGAAACCCCCTTATCTGCTACTCAATCCCACTCAAGTACTCGTACTGTAATGGCCAAAACGGGGGTACTTTATGCGAATCCACGTAAGGCATCTTCATGTTGGATCCTCCCAGAGGGGTCTGGGCATTGGCCCACGAGAACAGGATGTTGCACTGGCTTCGAAGTAGACAGTACTTGGTATCAGACATCCATATACAGGATCAGCAAGAACAGCAACATCATGTACCTTTTCTTGTTTTGGGCTTTCGGTTTTATGACGTCTGTAGTTGCAAAGTCAGAAAGCAAATGAACTAGTTTTGGCGTCACTGACTTTGAGGAATTGAGGTCGGTAGTAATTAGCCACAAAAGTCAACACTACTGGAACATCCTAAACCCAAGACCCTCAATCCTAAACCCTCTCTACAATACTGTTGTCACAATAATCATGCAGCTTCCCATCCCCATCGCACGGCCGTTGCCAACAGGCTTTGTCCCTCAAGGCATCTGCTAGGAAGCAACCAGGGACTCCCCGAGATGGACTCTCTCATCCATCAGGCAGGACCCTATGGGTCCAAAGGACCCAATTAATAATTAGGTACTCGCTTTTGGGATAGTAGCTATGTAGGTTTAGATTATGGAGAGTATATCCCTAAACCCTAAACCCATGTGATTATTGAGTACTTGGACCCTTTGGGGGCAGGTTCAAAGTCTGCCCACTGAATAACGGGTGGGGCGTAGGGTGTGGAGCTTTGGGTTAAGAGTTGAGGGCTTAGGGTATGGCGGTGAGGTCCAAGTCAGCAGTCCCGTCGATGACGGTTGATGGAATCCTGCATATTTTCTGGTAGATTTGAACTTCCCAGGTCCGGTTTCGATTTCGGTGGCGTGGAAGCAAATTAAATTGTTTACCTAGCTACGGTCTCCGTTGAAGCTCCTTTGGTTGTTCACCCAATTTGTGTTTAGATAATTTTAGACTAACCCAAAGTAGCCACTAGCTGGAGACTACGGGTACTATTCCGATTGGCTCTTAATCTTGCTCGGGCCTATTCGAGGACCACTGACTGTGTGGAGACTTGCGGGTCTTGGTTATTCTGGACGAGGGTCCGAGAATTCGCATCACCACCACGGTGGATGTATCAGAAGAAGAGCCCCGCAGAAGATATCGCTGCATCGTGGGAAACAAGCTGTCTAAAGCCGTATTAGAGCTCCAGAAAGAACCTAGTCACTAACCCTGAAACTTCTTAAAGCCCTTTTTAATAAAGAACCGAAAACTTATTTTACAAAAATCTCGAAAGCTCCTTGTGCAGGTTCGTTCCAGCCTCATCTCCGAAGAACTGGGAATGCGCATCGCCGCCTACAGCCATGCAGCGGAGAAGGCAGCTCTGTGTCCTAAACCGTGTATTTTCATCAGGGATTAGAGAGCTTCAGGGGCCCTGCTCAAGGTTTGAGATCTTGTCGGAATTGTAGTTGTTTGACCTAGAGGATCCAGACTTCCTGCCATCATGGACTTAAGCCCCAAAAGGCCATCCCAGTAGTAGCTTAGGGAGGTTAATTCCATAATTTTCAATAGTAGTATAATATGGATCTCTCGGTGACAGATCACACCATTACACAGGGCTCGCTGCCCTCCAAGCCTTCAGTGCCAACTTGATCCGTCCCCCCTTCCAACAGAAAGCACAACCCGGAAACGAACACATGCGAAGTTAATTGCCAGTCTTGCACCAAAAAACGCATCCCTGTGAGTAACGTTTCGAAGTTCTGAGAAGAAATAAAGAAAAGCAAATTCCGTACAGAACACTCCTATGCTCGCTCCTGAATCCCGAATCCTAACCCGACTATAGCCTGACTAAGATCACATCTTTGAGGCCGCAGAAGTCTCAGTTTAGACGGCTTTAGGTTTTGGGGTTCTGTGGTTGTGGAGTTTAGGGGTCTAGAGGGGTTCGGCATGTAAGATCTAGGGCTTATCTTCTTCGATAACAGGATGTTTTTTTTTTGGGGGGAGGACCCTTACAACCCTGAAGCCTCCACCCTAAACCCGTAAACTCTAAAAGCCTAACCTAAAACCCTCAACCCTACTTTAAAACCCTAAACCGCCCTAAATCCTAAACCCTTAAACTCTAAGACCCTAAGCCTTAAAAACCCTACACCGTAAACCCCTAAACTCGAAGAGTCTAAGCCCTAAACCCTAAAAAACCCTAAGCTCTTCAGCCCAAATCCTATGAGCCTTAAAACCCCAAAATCCTAAAACCCTAAACCCTTAAAGCCCCAAGACCCTAAGCTTAAACCCCTAAACCTTCAAACCCATATAAACTCTATTGAACTCTAAAACCCTAAGCCTCCACTACTCCCTAAACCCTAAACCCTAAACCCTAAAACCCTAAAACCCTAAAACCCAAAACCCTAAACCCTAAACCGACTCTGCCCAAACCTCGCAAGGCTTCGAGGCGAGGATTAGATCGAGAGCGCGCAGCCGCAGGCTTTGGGTTTAGGGCTTAGGGCTTTGGGTTTAGGGTTTCGGGTTTTCGGTTTAGGGTTTTGGGTTTTGGGTTTAGGGTTTTGGGTTTTGGGTTTAGGGTTTTGGGTTTTGGGTTTAGGGTTTTGGGTTTTGGGTTTAGGGTTTTGGGTTTGGGGTTCTAGGGCTTAGTGGTAAAGGTTTACCTCGAAGACCCAACTGTAGGGCTGAATCAAGACCAAGATTATCCGTCAGGGTTCCTCATTGTAGATATGCTATATGTTGCCCCCCCAAGCCCTATTCAGATTATTAACCCAGAAGCTCCATATGTAGCACCATTATGGAATTAGGCCTCAAATGAACATCCTTATCAGGGTTTTAGGGACTTAGTTCCATAATTCATAATGGTACTATATATGGAACCTCTAGGCAAAGGCTCTTTTTATCCGAGGCCCGACTCCCAACCTCAAATGGTGGCTGCTTATCAACGATGGGGTCTCCCATGTCGTTTTTGAGGGAGGGGATTCGGGTTTGGGTTGTGCTTTAACGTTTTAACTTAAGGTGCGGGGCCTGAAACAAGCCTGCCATGTAGGTTCTTGTTGTTCACGGTTCATCTGTTGTCAAGGGTTTGCCTGACCCGAGCATGTCGCATTCTTGGTGACAGAGGTTTGCCTTGTTTGCCTATCGTGTTTGTTGGTGTTTCGGGCTCTGAGGATAAAGCATCATACTGTTGATGGACAAAATCCTGCATTACCCATCATAAGGAATATACCATAATTCCCATAGTTTAGAGTCCTTAAGGTCATGCAGGATTATGTCCATCAACCGTACCGAACATGAAACTTACACGATATCAGTGAATCCGAAAGTCGGAATTACACACATCCCAAAGCTTGGAAGACCTCCTGCCTCAGACCCGAAACGTGAAGGCCCAATGTCTCACCACAATCCTCAACTGTTTGTCTTGACTCTCGAACACCAACGGCGAATGCCAGGCCAGTCGCCCCACGAATCAGGAAGCACCATGTCGCCTCATCTTGGCGCAAAGGCTTCGGAGATCGCGATGCCTTCAGCGTTCAGATTTGTGATTTACCGACGTCGAGTTGGGTTAAGTAGGGATGGAGGGTTCGGTTGTTTCAAGGTCTGCTGCCTCTCAGGTGTTGCGCTTTGAGTTTATTCCCGCAGCGGGGATATGTGGCTTGGGAGCAGTAGTAGCAGTTGTGGCATATAAAGCCTTATGACCCTTATAGAAATCATACAAAACCTTATGAAAGCATCTAAAACCCTATGAAACCCTACGCAACCCTTCAGGCACCGCTGCCAGAATCGCCGAGCGGAGCAAGGCCTAAGCCTGCTGCTTCCGACATCTCTCCGCTTTTGCTCGACGACGTGGGTGCCTAGGTCCCTTTAAGGGTCCCTTTAAGGATTCTATAAGGGTACATAAGGGTACTGTCCTTTAAGGGTCCCTTTAAGGGTCTCTTTAAGGATTCTATAAGGGTACATAAGGGTAATTTACTGTCCTTTAAGGGTCCCGTTAAGGGGTTCTATAACGGTACTATAAGTTACCTGCAGAGTAGCTTTTCGCCCTAGGTGGAGATTGGGATTCAGAGCGAGGGTGTGGGGTTTAGGCGGTTGGGGGTTTAGGAACGGTATGTTACAGGGTTCAGAGTTTCGGGTCAAGCGGTTTGGGACTTTGGGGATTGGGGCAGTTTGGGGGAGTAGGAGTTTAGGGTTTGGGGCTGTTTAGGGTTTAGGGGAACTAGGCAGGCCATTGGAGTTTTTGTTTGTACAGTTTTCCCTATGAGGGCTGGGGTTTAGAGTTTAGGGTCTTGGGGTTTTCCAAAGTTTCCGAAGGTTTTAGGGGCCAACCGAGGCGATGATCCTGTCGACGACAATAAGAGGGTGCTGGAGGAAACTCGGCTGCACCTTTATAGTGAACCCCAGAAAGTTGGAACATCGGTTTAGGATGATTCATGCTGGGATTCCCTTTACTTTACTTTAAGGGCATGAGGCTAATGATGTTCCAACTTTCTAGCTTCTACTGTAGAGGAGGGGCGGAAGCGACTTTTGGGATCCCGTTACCTCATTGAGCCCTGATAAGTCTTCTTGTAACCTGGTAACGGCAAAGCAGCCAAAGCAAGCGTTAGTCTTATTCAAGACCCTGGAACCGTAGACCTTAACACACACCGAGAAAGAAATGGCATGAGCCTGTTAAACAACATGAAACACACAAAACGTTCAAAACCCTTAAACCCTAAACCTTGCGTAACAAAAAACCCGAACCCGAAACCCTCCCTGTAGGGTCATGCCGTACCCCTGTTTCAGGGTATCTACCTTTTTCCCGTATAACAGATCCTAACTAGCTACCCTAAAGGGGGCAGAGGGGCAGGGTGTGACCTTCTAGGTGGGGCTCGGGGGCTCCCCTGAAAGCATCCTTTAGAGAACCCTCATAGTAACCCTTAAAGAACCCGAAACCCTAAACCCTATCGAACCCTGCCTAGACCCCCCAACTGCCCTCTAATATACCCCAAATACCCACCATAAAGGGCCACAGGGACTCCTTAGGGGGGTCCTTGTGGATTCGAGCAAGTGGCTGTAGTCCCTGTAGTCCTGTACAGGTACCTTGAGGCCAAAGTATATACTATTTGGGTATATGGACCCTTAGGGTAAGCTTCCTAAGCCCTAAACCTCACGTGCAAGCCTTAAGCCCTTAAGCAACCCTGAGGAAGTGGCTTCCACATCGAGGCGTCTCTTTGACTCTCCCGAGTGCGAGCGTGGCGCGTGTGCGGAGAATGCGAAGCATCAGATCCAAAAGGCCGGCCCTTGTGGGTCTGCTTAGGGTCCTAGGGTTCAGGGGTTTAGGGCTTAGGGTCCTAGGGTTCAGGGGTTTAGGGCTTAGGGTGGGGTTAGGGTTTTGGGTTTTAGGGTTTAAGTTTGGGGTCTTAGGGTATAGGGTTTTGGGTTGAGGGCTTTGGGTTGAAGGTTCAGGGTCGAGTTTTGTGCGTAATATAGGGGCCTTAATGATTAGAATAGATATTCTTATACATAATCATAATAAGGAACCCCCCCAAAACAGTACAGGCAATGATTTAGGCCTCTGTGGTCTTTCAGGGTTTCCGGCTTTTGTGTTTCCACATGGTCCCGGCTCTTGCTGTCAGGGGTCTGGGTTCATGGTTTCGGGCTCTAGTTCAGGCTTCAAATTCTGCAGGCCTTTTGGGAGTTTGGCAGGGCTCCCTGCTAGCGGGTCTTTGTGTTGTTTGCAATGTTTCACGGGGGTGCAAAATGTCAGGGCGTGCGCAATGTTTAAAGGCTAGGTAGGGGAACCAAAACCAGGTATCTCAAATGCTCGTAGACCCTCGACTCCCATACCCTTACCTGGACTTTAAGGAACCTACATTGTTAGGGTTCCTTATTATGATTTCTTTTTATGAGTACTGAAAAAGGTAGGTTATTTGGGGTTAAGGTAAGTAATCCGAAGCTCTCAACTTAACAGTAGGCTCGGCTCCAAATCGCAAAGGCAGCTGGCATCCATCACGGGAGTGCTGAACGGCTTTGGCGCTCTTCCTCAGATCATCCACCGAGCCCGTCGGAAACTGTTGCCAGTGCCTCACTAGCATTTGGCATTCCAAGGCAGCAAATATTCGAATTGCAGCCCTCATGGGGTTAAACGGGTTTCTCTTGGAGTCATGACAGTTGTATTTTAGGTTGGAAAGCCTACGTAGCTTTCTTGATTATAGTCTGGCAGTTGGTCTTTGGGATCGACCAACGCTTGATGGCGGCAATTGTCGAGGGTGG
Source organism: Symbiodinium sp. clade A Y106 (assembly GCA_003297005.1). Taxonomy (NCBI): domain Eukaryota; class Dinophyceae; order Suessiales; family Symbiodiniaceae; genus Symbiodinium; species Symbiodinium sp. clade A. The sequence continues at coordinate 36,734 of BGNK01001345.1, read as the reverse complement.
TCCATGAATCTCAGGGGCCTGGAAAGGTGGGATGAAGGTAGCCATATATGGGCTCTTAGTTGGGGATCATCCCACCTATCTTCATCCCACCTTTGGAGCCCTTCGATGATCAGGATTTTGTGTCTGAAGAGTTGAACAGTTGAAGACTATGGTTTTGAGAGGCTGCAAGCCATAATTTTGGGTCCTGGAGCCCTGAACTCCGAACCTCTGGACCCTAACCTCTAAACCCCTGAACCCCAAACCCCTAAACCCTAAACCCCTAAATCTTAAACCCTAAACCCTTAAACTCGAAAGCGCTAAACCCCTATACCCTAAGAACCGCTAGCGCACACACCCCAGACTTTAGAGGATGTGTTCAACTTAGGTTCGGCCTGGTCTCTGCGATCCAGGCGAGGATTGCTGGCCTTCAGGGTTTGGGGCCCCTAAATCCCAAACCCTAATCCCTAGACCCTAGACCGAAACCCTAGAGGCCCTAAACCCTATTCCCTATTAAACCCCATAAGCCCCAAACCTTTTCAACGCCCCCTCGGGTTGCGGGTGTAGGGCTTCGGCTTCAGGGCAGGTCCGAGGATTCACCCCAAAGACATTTGGAGCGCTCCGGGGTAAGCTGATGTAGGGTTTAGGGTTCTGGGGGTTCAGGATTCTCGTCGGAGATGTCCTGTAGGAAGCCAGAGGGTGGGCCTGCGATCTGGATGGGCACAGCCCGTGTTGTTTCTTAACTTGAGGGTTGTACAGGGTCCCCCTAAGCCCTTATCCCAAAGTTGAGGGTTCTGTAGGGGTCTTTCTTCATGGTGGTTAGTACGCGGGCCTTTCTGGCGAGGCGTTACCGATCTGGAAATCCGCTGAGCAGTCAGCACCTGGTGGCTTGGTCTTGCTTAAGGTCTCTCTCTCTCTCTCTCCCTCTCTCTCTCTCTCTCCCTCTCGATCTCTCTCTCTCTCTCTCGCTCTCTCTCTCTCTCCCTCCCTCCCTCCCGCCCTCCCTCCCT
>BGNK01001345.1:8040-35652 GCA_003297005.1 Symbiodinium sp. clade A Y106 | reverse complement strand
CTCCCTCTCTCTCTGTCTCGCTCGCTCTCGCTCTCTCTCTCTCGCTCTCTCTCTCTCTCTCTCTCTCGCTCGCTCTCTCTCTCCCTCTCTCTCTCTCTCTCTCCCTCCCTCTCATGAATATATAAATGAATAGTTAAACCTTGAATATTAAATTGTAAGTATATAATTAATTACATATGTGTGTTTGTTTATTTGACGATATTGATGTTCATATCTTTTGGTGCTTTTCAACTTCGGTGTTTCTCTATGGGGGTTGAGCAGTTCCGTGTCATAGTATCGCTCCTCCTCGCATGGGTTTAAGGTTCGGTGTACAAGATCCCAACTATTTACCTGTCGAGTTCCCACATTGGAGCTACTCAGTAGCACGCATCTCTCCTGGGACAAACGAGACACGATGAATTTCACGATGCATTCAGGAAAGCTATTGTGTTTCGTCGCTGTTCTTTAGAGTTGCTATGAACTGGGAAGTAGCCAAAACATGGCCGGTATGCCGTTGTCGTTAGACAAAACCAGATAGCCCCGTACCCCAAGGATCCTACCTAGTAACCATATCCCCCCCACGTGCTAGCCTACAGAACTATACTAAAGCGACGTACCCCGTTATTTGGTACTTTGGAAAATCACGGGTGCATGACCCCAAACCCTAAACCTTGTAAGCCTTAAGCCCTAGACCTTAAACCCTAATCTGTAAAACTTACCCTAAGGGTCCATGTACCCGACTAGTATATGCTTTGCCCTTAAAGTAGTCCGTAATTAGGTGCTTTGGGGCCAACGTATATACTTTTTGTGGACGCTTAGGGTTAAACTGCATACCCCAAACCTTAAACACTTGCTCCGAAGGAGACGTTGCAGTCCTTCGCAGAGCAGCAGCAGTTGCAAGAGCGCAGAGATTACAACGCAAGGAACTTCCGCAAGGTCCGCTGAGGGTTCTGCAAAGGTTGCTAGTGTTCTTTGGGGTTTACGTGAGGTTTAGGATTGATTGTAGAGAAGTAGGGACTTCAGCTGTTTGTTGAGGGAATACACAGATTTGCAGCTTTTGGGATGTAGGTGTTGCCGCTGACGGTCTGGGTTTAGGCCCCTTCCCTGAAGCTGAAGTTCTTACCATCGTTTCACGCTTGGGACAAAATCCAGGACCAGATTGGTCCGAAATCCTATATGGGAGTACCTTACTTTGGGGACCTTATAATAAAGATCCTACTATTTAGGGTACTATATTAGGGTCCCCTATTTGCGGAAACCCCCATATAAGTCCTAAACTGGGAAAGTGGCGCAAGTCCCAGTGATGATTTGGCGTGTCCTTATAATTACGGTATGTCATGACAACAAGAAGGCGCCAACAGTTCTTTCTTCCCAAAGCCCCAGGGCCAGTTTCTTCTCCCCTTCGAAACTGAGAGGCTGGACCACCAACCACCCTACCTGTGCCCTAAACCCTGCAAAATAGTAGGTTATGACCTCTTAATCAACTGTAATGATTAAATGATAGGGTGTATTCCTGAAAACAGTAGGTTTTGGGATGCCCGGGTAAACCTCCAATCCTAAACAAACCCTTGTCAACCCGATTGGCACCTCGTCAACAAGACAGGGCTGCAGGCTCCCAGGATAATATCGGTTCAGTCACGGACCCCGTGGTTACTAGGCTTGGGAGTACCATATCTTAAAGGAACCCTTATGAAATAAAAGTCTATACTTTTTTCTCCCTGGTTACTTAAAAGCCCAGGTTAAGAGTTCCTGAAACAGGGCTGCAGGGTTTCAGAGACCACCTCTATAGCCCCTGGAGGACCTTGAACCCTAAACCTCCATATCCTTTACAGCGCACAAGGGACCCTAATGTAGGAACCTGATTAAGAAACCCTGGTCCTATAACCACAATATATTCGGATCCATATTAAGGACCCTAATAAGGACCCGAGGTTTCTTAATCAGGTTCCTACATTAACCGTTAACCACGATATCCTTTAAGTGAGGATGCCAATCGGATCCCTGTAAAGGTGGATGGAATCCTTCGATCTTACCAATGTCGCGGAATGTAGGACAGGGCGGCGAAGTCTTGTATTCTGCAGTATCGAAACATGAAGCATTGTCGGTTATACATACCATAGATCTTTTAGAGCTTAAGCCCTAAACCCTTAGATTAAAAAAAACCCTGAGCCGTAATCTCTAAACCTTAAACCATATACCCTAAACCACCCTAAAACCTAAGCTCTAGAGCGTTTAGCATTGCTCCTCGGCTGACTCTTGCAACAACTTCCTATCGCTTCGAACTTCACGACATGCCTCGGCACCTCTGAACTAAACCCAATCCCGGAATCTCTGCCCTAAACCTCACCCGAAGGGTCAAGAGTCAAGATAGACCAATGTCTTAGATACTATGCTCTTTGGACCCGTGAGGCCGTAAAACAAGAGCTCTTAGATCTTGCAGTGAGGCCACTCTCAACCCTAAACACGCCAGATTCCCTGATGGAAGGCTTTGGCGGGTGTAGGCATCGTGGTCCCAGTTGCGAGCACGAAGGCACGGCCATGAAGGGACGTCGGTGTAGCAGTAGGGGCTTAGGGTTTATGGCAGTTTATGGAGCATTTTCAGTGTTAGTCTGTTAGTGTTCTGTTTAAGGTTTATGTTTTTGATGGGTTCAGGGCTTAGAAGCTTGCAGTGATCGGAGTTTAAGGTGTGCGAAGGGTTTCAAGTAGTTTCGTTCAGCTAAGGCCTGCCACTGCAAGATAGCCTGGGAAGAGCTGAAGTTGGTCTCAGTGGTTCTGACGCCCCTCTTCAGACAGCAACAGGGACAAGCCACGCCTGCCTTTCAGGCTGAATTGAGTTGGCCCCATAGCCCAATGTCATCTTTCTACGCTCGCGTTCTCCTGAAGTATACCTAGTATATCAACCCTCTTGGGCCAGGGCATGCAGCGAGTGTGTTCACTGAAGCCAAACCCCGAGAATGATACACTCTGTAATTAAGACTGTAAGTGTTACCTCAAGGGTCCATGTACCGATATCATATGCTATATACTAGGGCCGCAAAGTAGTCCCTGTATAGGTACTTTACGGCCCAAGTATACACCATATGAGGACATGGACCCTTAGGGTTATAGGAAGTCAGACTCCCAGTGAAGGTTCGCTGAACTTGTCCTGTTGCGTCGGTTGTGGTTTCAATTCCACCCTGCGAATCTTCTGGCGGATGAAGCATTAGGGTCTTGGGTTTTACGGCTTTAGGGCTTTAGGGTTTTAGGGTAGGGTCTTAGGGTTTAGGATGAGGGTGTAGGGTTTAGGCGGAGCTCGTGGGAAAGACCTTCTGATTTTGATGGGCTTGCAGAATCAGGAAACCATAACAAGGAACCCCAAAGGTCGGCTCAGGGTTTAGGGTTTAGGGTTAGTGTTTCTGCTTGGAAAATCCAACTGGGGAAGCAATAAGAAAGTGGTGTTCCCTCTGTGGTTTGGTGTTGTTGACTGTCATCAGCCTGCCTCTTCAGTCCCTGGAATGGAGCTTTGCTTCGAAAGAACCTCCCGACTCCCTACATCGTAAAAGACTACACCTTACACCCTGAGGCCCTGAACTCTAGAGTCTAGACAGTAAACCTTGAACTTACTAAGCCCTCGACCTTGTGCCGCAAGAGCGCTCTTTGAGCTGCCACACCGCTAGGCTTTGACAGAAGCCTCTGGGCCTACGCTCGTGACTCCTCAACGCCGCCGCCCGCGTGTTACGACAACGCCGGAGAAAGGCGGTCTTTAAGGTTTATATAGGGCTTATGGTGGTTTAGGGTTCAGGGTTTAGGGCTTAGGGGCTTTGGGTTTAGGGGTTTAGGGGTTTAGGGTTAGGGCTTAGGGCTTAGGGTCTAGAGGTTTTTGGGCTGAGGGTCTAAGGGTTTAGGGTTTAGGGTGTCAGGATTTTGGCATCAGGGCGTGGTTCAGGATAGGGTTCAGGCTTCAGAGCTTCATCATCGAGTTTGGGATTTAGGGTTTATAAGGTTTAGGCTTGATTTCAAGTGGAGAAATGGAGTCTATGAAAGGGGTGCTACAAGTCTTGAAAAACACAGACTTATGGAGTCATCCTTCTGGGGTGTTTTTCTCGAGATTCGTGTTATCCCGTCGAGTGCTACCCTCCTGGATACCGAATTGTCAAGGGGTCCATGTAGCCAAATAGTCTATACTTTGGCCTGTTAGTGGTCCCTGTTTAGGGACTACTTTATGGCCAAAGAATACGCTTGCAGGGCATATGGACCCTCAGGGATTATGTGTCTTGGCTCTGTTTCTTTCACCTTCGGTACTTTACAGGAGTTGTCCACTTGCCCTAAGCTTTAGCTCAAGTGCCCTGAGACCAGGTGACCTTAGCCCGAAACGCACATGCCGTAAATTCGTAAATAACGATCCTGTCATGCAAGAGGGAGCAGACAGGCTGGAGCAACAACCTCGACAGCACGGACAGATCCGACTACGATACTCGTGCCCACAGTCATAGCGACAGTGCAAGGGAGACGAAGAACCTGCCATGAGATACGTTGCGTAATTTTAATTTCAGCAGTATCGACAACAACAGCAATGCGTGAAGACGCGCAGCAGCAACAAGAGAGAGAGAGAGAGTGCGCCATAAATATCATGAGATTTCTGCATGGGTGGAGGCATGGCCGGAAGACGACATCTGCGCATACATGCAGACAGAGGGACGGACATACGGAGAGATAGATCGATAGATAGATAGGTAGGTAGACAGATATTGGCACGCAGGCACACGTAGGCCGGTAGATAGGTCGATAGATGGAGAGATAGAAAGACAGAAAGACAGGGGGAAAGATATACAGAGAGTTACTGAAGAGAGGTTGTCAGATTGATTGATAGGTACATACATAGATAAGTCGATAGGTAGATAGATAGATAGATATAGGCCGATGGACAGAATCGTCGATCGATGGATACTGCGATGTATGTATGTGTGTGTATATGCATGCATGGAAGGATGCATGGCTGAATGGGTAGGTATGTAGGTAGATAGATAAACTGACGGTTAGATAGACAGATACGTAGACAGATGGGTTGGCGGCTTGGTAGACAGATTGATAGACGGAGACAGCTGCAGCACTTAAGCTGGGGCATATCGCACACGCAAAATACGCACCCATAAAATCTTTCTCTTTCTAGACGACAATTTGAGTCCTGACTGCGCCATTCATATGCACAAGCCGAGCAACAACACTTCAACCCACACATCACGACAGCAACAACCAAGACTCAGACAGACGTTTGAAATTAACTGTGACCCCCCCCAAACCGCGGATACCCCCCAAGAAAGCACGCTCCCCTAAACCCTAAACTGCCCTAAACCCCTAAACCCTAAACCCAAAGCCCCTACACCGTAATCAGATCGCTGGGATGATCGAACTTGCTGCGCAAGGAGTCGGTCCTCACCGGCTTAGGGCTTACCTAGACGTCGTAGCCCAAATCCGGTTTCCAACTTTCTGGAGTTCACTATAGGGTCATACCAGACCCCTTCTTTAGGTTATCTAGTTTTATGGTTAGGGTCAGTTATAGCAGAAATAGCTACACTGTCAAAGGGCTAGGGTTATGACTTTACTGGAAGGCTTGAGGACGACGACAAGGTTTCCCAGTAGTACCCTTGTGCATTTTGTCTTTTTGGTTCCCTTCTTAAAGCCCAAGTAGTCGGGGTTTAGCTTTTCGAATTTGGCATCAGCTTTTTGAGCAGGGTTATTGTTTTTCTCGCAGGACTTAGCATGCGGGTAATTGCAGGATTTCAGTGTTTTGTTTGTAGGCTTGCAGCTTAGCGCCAGAATTTTACTGTTCATGATTGTTGGGGGTGGTGGGGGGGTAGGGTCTTCTGGTGTTCCGAGATTTGGGCTTTGCGTCGAGGGACGAAGGTCCAGGGTCAAGGCAGACACGCAATCGCAGTTGCTTGGCATTCACCGCTTCGTTTCGCAGGAACGAGTCGCATTAACGGATCAAGTACCCATAGGCCCCATAGTAGTTCCTTTTTGGGAGTACCTTATAGGATTCTACATATGAACCACAAAAAGGAACTCCATGGGGCCTATGGGCAGGCATAAGCATATGGGATTCCGAAAATAGGGGGTCCTAATTTAGTACCCTAAACAATAGGATCCTGATTATAAGGACCCCCAAAATAAGGTACCCCTCATTTTCGGAAACTCCCATATACGGCTAAGGCATGTCACTGGGCTGAGCGGTGGTCATGCGGCAAGGACATTCGACGGCCTGCCGCTCCGACCTGTTCGGCAAGTCGCGAAGTGAAGACCCGTTCGGGCTGCACCGCTTTGATTCTGTGTCATAGTTGGGTAACATTTTACATTTTTATGGGTACTTAAACCCAAAAAGGAATAACAATGTACATTTTTAATCCTATCCCAACCATGAACTAAAATGGAGCAATTACCTACCGCCCACATCAGAAACACCCACCGGCACGGCTTTTCCATGCAATCACGGACACAGAAGAGTTTTGTGGAACGAGTCTCGAAGGCTCAACCGAGTCGACATGGGTAGGAGCCAGATGGATGTGACCGTCGCTGAGGGCAGGGCGCTTTAGGGTTGAGGGTTTTTCTAGTTAGGAGCTCAGGGATGTTGCGTTTTTGGTGTTTTAGGGTTAAGGGCTTGGCATTCGTCGAGGTAATTTCCGTTCCGAACAAAAGTGGTTATATGTATGCAAAGTCTACAAAACCCTGCTTACAGCTACTATGATAGAGGGATGCAGTTCTTCCGTTTATTGTTTCCCAAAGGCTCCATGTACCTTCATAGTAGATACTTAAGCCTTAAAGGGGTCCCTATATAGGTACTTTAAGGCCTAAGTATATACTATATGGGTACATGGAGCCGTAGGGTTTGGCAATGTAGATGAGCGGCGTATCCACTTCCGAGTCATCTGCGCTGCGAATGCAGGAGTCTTCATTCCCTCAAACTCGTGTTTGGAGGGTCGCACGACTTAGTTTAGTTGTATGTTGGGAGCAGGATGTAGTATATAGAGAAGCTGTCACGACTTAGTATAAGTAGGTAGGAAGTGGAAGTAGATGCATAATTACCTTAAAGGGGATCTTAATTGGGGTTATGATACTGAAAGGTCTACAATGTAACTACTTACTTTGTCCCCCGACCCTCCAAGTGGCGGTCACCCAGTCCGGCAAAGAGCATGGTCGAATTTGATGGTATCCCCGCCTAGTGTCACTGTGCACATGGAGCTGCATGCCCACGACTGCGAATACCACGAGTGCAAACTACCGGATGTTTAGCTTGCTGTGCACCAACCTCTTCTTTCCCTGTGGCACCTCAGCTCCTTTGCACAGTCCACAACTGTTCCAGGCGGGAGGAAAGCACAGGATGTGTCCCACAAAGGGGCCACTTCATCGCAGCACTCTGAAGGAATCTCCAAGTGAACAGATCAGGCAATTTTTTTAGCTCTTGTGCCGAGGCCCACCGAAACCCTCTGAAATTGGCTGTGCCGCAGGTTTTTCAGTTCTTCCAAGCCTTAAGCCCCAAGCCCCAGAACCCCTAGACACTAAACCTAAATTCGAACCAGGCCCGCGGCGGAGCTATGAGTTCTACAGCATAACAGCAGCACGCATGGTACCGAAACATGCTGTAGGTGCTTAACCTGATCGAATTACGTAACCGAATCAGAATCTCAGTGCTAGAGCGGTCTCGTATGAAAGCAGACAGCATAGTATGTGTGGCAATCTGTATTTTTTCTGAAAGCCGCATTCCAAGTTGTTATTGTTGTGGCGTTCTTGGAGGATCATGGGACATAGAAAGTATGGTTTTATGTAACTTACTTGGCATGATAAGTAGTTGTAATTAAGGTTATCATATTCGTTACTCGGTCCTATGATTCTTTTAAGTATCAGTTGCTGATAACCCTTACAAGCACCCAGGGTTTCTTAATCAGTATATTATCAGCAGCTCTGCGACTCCAAACCCAAACCCCTAAACATTTAAACTCCTGAACCATACAACCCCAAACCCCAACCCCTAAAGCCCTAAACCCTAAAGCCCTAAACCCCCAAACCCTAGCAAAGGTCAGCCTGCCAGCCATTGACGAGAGAGAGGCGGCTGAGGTGCTCAGGGCCCTTGAGGGTTTGTACAGGGTTACTGTATTTTTTTGAGTGGGAATTCAGGTGTTCAGCAGGTTTCTGGGAGTTTTATGTTTTTTGTTGTGTTTAGGGCTTTTGGTATTTTGAGTTTTCGGGTTTTGGGGATGTGGGGGTGGAGGCTGTAGGGGTTTAGGGGTTGAAGGTTATCAGGTGCTTGGGGTTTAGGGGTTGAGGCTTTGAGGGTTTTGGGCTTCAGGGTTCTTTTACGGGCTCGAGACAGGTTCCTTTTACTAATTCGGGCGTTGTACGCTCTACGCTTCGAGCTTTAGGGTTTCGGTTTCGGGTTTAATGCATTCGGTTCAGGTGTTACCGGCAAGTGTAGGGTTTGGGGTTGCGGGCTTAATTCCTTGTGTTTGTGGTTTGGGGTAAAAAGTTTGAAACGTAAGCTTTTGAGATTCCGTGTTTATAGGCATTCAGTAGGACTGTCGTTCAGCATAAACGGACACACCTGGCGTGCAACAGAACCAGAATCAGAACAATCCCCGTCCGCCTCGCTTTCGCAGGCATTTATGCACTCAACTGTTCAGTCTGTTCACTTGTGATAATTACTCGCAGTTGTTCTTCCTATTCGAGGTCATGGTCCAGATCGTAGATATCCCCCGCCCGAGTGCCTTCGCTGTGCCGGCAAAGACGGTTGAACAACAGGAAGTATGAGATCAGCAAAAGCATTTGCTATAGCTTGGACCGTCGGTACGATGCACGTAGCAGACGCAGCAGGGTCTGGGGCGGGGTAAACCCTAAGGGTCCAAGTACCTAATAATCATATACTCTCCTAAATATTGAGCTACATAACTACTATCCTAAACCCGAGTACCTAATTATTGGGTCCTTTGGACCCTTAGGGTAAAACAATGGCTAATGTTCCCGCATCTCTTGAGAAACCCAGGCATGGCTCCGAAATTTAGGGGTGCCTTATCTTTGGGTCCTTATGATAAGGATACTACCATTTAGGGTACTATATCAGGGTTCCCTACTTTCGGAAACTCCCAAACGTGTTGCTTCGCAGGGGACATTGTGAAGTCGCAAGCAGAAGCGTCCAATTTTCACTCGATGTGAGCACACGATGCACTGCCTTCGTTGCCTTCCCAAAGGCTCCATGTATCTTCATAGTAGATACTTAAGCCTTACAGGGGTCCCTATATAGCTACTTTAAGGCCTAAGTATGTACTATATGGGAGTTTGCGAAAATAGGGGATACCTTATTTGGGGGTCCTGATAATAAGGATCCTACTATTTAGGGTCTTATATTAGGGTCCCCTATTTTCGGAAACTCCCATGTACTATATGGGTGCATGGAGCCCTTTTTAAAGCCATGGCCGGGCTCAGGGGCTGGGAACGATTTGCCAGCCATGAACTTGACATTCTTCTGCTTGGCTCTTAGGACTTTAACTCTTTGGGTTTAGGGTTTAGGGTTTAGGGTTTAGGGTATATGAACTAGCATAAGGAGGCTAAAAGTTTAACTTTTAGGAGGGCTTCAGAGGTCAGCCAAGTAAAGACATTGAGAATTCAACCTTTACAGCTGTTTCGTTTACATGCATGGAGCTTCAGGACCGTCACTCGTATTCGCGGTTCATACTAGAGGTGAAGAAGATGAAGGCCATGACTAACATAACCTGGACATCTCCCGATAAAAATGCCAGTTTCAAAAGGTGTAGTAGCAACATCCGAAGTCGCAGTTGTGCACGTCGGCGGCACCACTATCGCCGTCAGTGAGGAGCGAAAGCTGCAAGGTTGATAGCAGCAATGCCTTCCTATTCTAACAGATAGTTCATTATATGGGGCTAAAGTTAAGGTAAACCCTAAACCCAAGTAAAACCCTACCTAAGCCCTAAACCCTGAGCCTTAAACCCAACTAATTAAACCCCCTACCTAAGCCCTAAACCCTGAGCCCTGAACCCAACTAAACCCCCTACCTAAGCCCTAAACCCTGAGCCCTGAACCCAACTAAACCCCCTACCTAAGCCCTAAACCCTGAGCCCTAAACCCAACTACACCCCCTACCTAAGCCCTAAACCCTGAGCCCTAAACCCAACTAAACCCTCTACCTAAGCCCTAAACCCTGAGCCCTGAACCCTAAAGCCAAGACGAGGCCTTCGTGTCTCAGCTCGTGCGGAGAGGCCAGGATCGACTCTTGGGTCCCTGGGCTTTGGAGTACCATACTTTAATACTTTTTCTCTTAAAGGAACCCTTATGAAATAAAAGTTTATACTTTTTTCTCCCTGGTTACTTAAAAGCCCAGGTCCCTTGTCGCAGGAGGAGGCTCGACTCGGTCTTCCGACTTATCGGGCATGGGGTTTGGGAGTTTCGGGTTTGGGGTTTTGGGGTTTAGGGATTTTGGGGTTTGGGGTTTAGGGTTTGGGATTAAGGTTTGGGGTTTAGTTGGGATTAGGGTTCAGTGTATGTCGTGCAACAGCGCATAGGCAAACATATCTTGTGACAGTGCGGTTTCGAGTGCATCGTAGTATGGCGCTTGGACCCTGTAGCCTGGAGGGATTTTCTTCTTTTTCTCCCGCCCCACGCCGTCTGAGGCGGCCAAGCCACAAGCTTGAGCAGGAGATAGGAAGAATAAACCAGGGTTCCTCACGCAATGTCTTTGGTCTTCTTACGGGTATGTGTGTCCGTTATCCCTGAGCCTAAACCTCTAAACCCTAAACCTCCACACCCTAAACCGTGAAAGCCAGCTGTAACTTCTGCCTTCGTGCACAGGCCCTCAAGCGCCTGCAGGGTGAGAAGATTCTCCGTGGCTGTGACCAGTTGACGAAGGCTGAAGGACAAGGGTTCGGGGTCTATTTAGGCTGTCGGTTTTCTACACGAACAGAGAATAAGGGATGCATCAGGGGTTCATGAGGGCTTATCACTGATCTACGATCCCATGGTCAGAAACCTTGCGCAATAGAAGGTCTATTCCTGCATTTTTGGGCTGTTGCGCTTGCTGGCTTTGGAGAGGTTCTTTGTTTCGTCGATTATTTCATCACTTTTTCAACCGAACCCTAAACCCTAAACCTCTAAACCCTAAACTCTACATTGTTCTGCAGGCGTTGCTTGAATGTTCCAAGGTTTCGTAAGATTCGAGGCCTCCGCGCAGAGCGCTCCCAGAGATCCCAATACCCCTTACTTAAGGAATATACCTTAAACCATAATATTAAGGCCCCTATAATTTAAGGTATATTCCCCAATTAATTGGGATCTCTGGGCTATTGATGTAGGAGCGTGCTACTTGAAGGGGCAGGGGACTTAGTAAGGGTTCCTAAAGGGCTCCTTAAAGGGATCTATAGGGTTTAGGGTTTAGGGTCTACTTGAAGGGGCAGGGGACTTAGTAAGTTGGTTATAAGTAGGGTTATAATCATTTAGGGCACTTATAACTCTACTTATAACCGACTTACTAAGTCCCCTGCCCCTTCAAGTAGTCCTCCAAGTTCAGCTGCAGTATACCCCAGAAGCCCCGTCGAAATACTTTGGCGAACCCCAAACCCCAAGCCGTGGACCCCCAAATCCTAAATCGCGACTCGGCCGAGCTATAAGAAACTTAGGCTGGTATGGCGAAGCGCTTACCTGATCTTTATAAAACCTACCTTTTGAAGGTTGCTTAATCTGACTTTCTGGTATCCTTGTATACGTCCATAAAAGTTAGGTTTCGTTGGGTTAAGGTTAAGGCTTCAGCTCCGAATGCCCACGTGCTATGTTCTGTCTGAAGCACAAGATCCATGGTCCTATAGTGCAACCCTACCTAGAGTAACCTACATACCCATTAAAAAAGGATATGACCCGAAGATAATGGTACATATACCTGTTTTGTAAGGTATCTAGGTTCATCTAGGTAAACCTTAAACCCGAAGCCTAAACCGCATGAGCTTGCGCTCGGGGTTCAGAGCAGTAGCTAATCGTCCAAGGAGTATATACTATGGCCCCGAAGTACCTATATCGGGACCACTTTAAGGCCAAAGCAAATACTATTTGGGCACATGGACCCTCAGGGCTTGTGAGATCCAAGTGTTCCGGACCTTGGGGAAACTCGGGAAGGTGTGACGAATTTCGGCTCTATACTATAGGATTCTGTTTCTGGTTCTGCTGCGATTTGAGTAATGCGGTCTAGGGTTGAGGCTTCAGCTGTGAGCCCGGTATTACGTTGAGGGCTGAGGGCAGCCTTCAGATAAATAGATAACCAAATGCCCGATCCTAATCTCCTTATAGTCTACAGTATTAGTATTCAAGGCTACGATTATGATTCTGTTTAGCCAGTGCCGCAAGCCAAAGCAACGAAGAGCAACTAGCTCCGTGCTGGAGGTCCTCCAGAAGGTGGATGAAGTCACCGTCGCGGACCAACCTCTCTTTTCCCAGGACTTTTTCTTCTGGTATAATGCTGCCTGTATTCAGGTGTTGAGCTAGGTATTTTGGGTTCTTAGGTTTTGTTTTCTAGGGTTTCCGTCAGATCATATGTTTTGGCGAGAGGCTCGAGCATCCCTGACGTGCCGAGTTGGGCTTCCATGCACGAGGCTTCTTACAGTGCTGCGCGATTTGGCGACTTGTAGCAATAGTTGCAGCAGTTTTCCTGTTCTCAATGTTGTTCTCTGCAGTCTTTTTGGGGTTATAGGGCCGTTGTTTTTTACAAATCAGCTTCCTGCATTGCTAGACGAGTTCCACGGTTCTCTGCTTTGTGTATCTAGCTGTTCCGTGTACCAAGTGTAAACATGTCTACATACATACATTTTACATTCATATACATACGCACATATACGTACACACACACACACACGTATACATATAACAATATATATATATATATATATACACATAATTGCTACATAATTACTTTTATATTATATGTACATATTTATATATAATATAGAGATACATACATAGTACGCACATATTTGAGGTATATTATACTATAATCATAGTAAGGCACCCCCCCCCCCACAATAGTATTGGTAATTATTTAGGCCCCTATATTACGAGGACTCATCAGAGCTCTCCATGAGAACGACCCCGTTGCGATGAAGGTGAGGGTCTGCTGAAGTTTCAATGCATCAGATCTTGGAAGACACAGGTCGTTTTCACAAAGGGGTTGTTTTAACCCAAACACTTCAACGGAGGTTCCAGGTAATTGCGAATCCTAAGTTCCTAGGGTCAAAAAACGCTGAACCGGTAAACCCAATGTAATTTCCCTCATCTGCCAAATTCCGAACAGCCTAAACAGAAATCGTACTGTCACGTTCTTCAAACTCAAACTGACCTTGTACAACATGGCTGCAAGGTTGGTTCCCCGACAGCCCAGTGCCCCAACATGAATGACAGGGACTAGGGTTCCCTTTTTGTCAGTCATATCTACAACAGAACAGGAACCTTCCTGGGACGTTTGAAAGAAAAGCCTGAAACACTCATGGTCCATGTGCCCATACAGTAGATACTTTGATCCTGAAGTGCCTATACAAGCACTACCTACAGGCCAAGGTGTGTACTATTCGGGCACGTAGACGATTAGGGAAGACCCTGTTCTAGTTAGTCGCTTTTGGAACTCACAGCTCGGTGTTTAGGGTTTAGGGGCTTAGGATTTAGAGTATAGGTTTTAAGGTTTAGGGTTGAGGGCTTCGGGTTTAGGGGCTGAGGGCTTAGGGTTGTAGGTGTTTAGGGCTTATCCGATTTGCTCGGAGTCGTTGCAAGTTTCGGGCTCCCTAAACCCAAAAGCCAAACCCAAACCCAGAAACCCCACCGTGACCCCAATTTTCTTACGTTTCCTTACGATGATCTCTTTGTATAAGTCCTTATGATGTTCTTAAGCCCCAAAACAGGTGGGGGATTTTCCAGGTAAACAGCAAACGGTCGGCTCAGGATGTGCTTTCAAATTCTCAACCCTAGACCCTAAACCCTATACTAGGGTTTAAGCCTAACCTTTTGGGGTTAAGGCTTTCGGGTTGACGGTTCAAGCTGTTGGCTGGGTTTGGGCCGGTTTGGGGGGTAGGGGTTGGGTACTGCCCCCACTCAGTAACAGTTCCCAAAGGGTCCAAGTACCATCATAGTAGGTACTTAGTAGGTATTTGGGTCCCCAAAGTATATACCATACTATTACTTGGACCCTTTGGGTTGGATAATATTCATAATATAGATATCTTAGGTCCTTAATAGTCGCTCTATGATAGACTGTTACTGCATGGGCCACTGCATGGCGGGGGGGGGGGCAGTACCCAAGGTAGGGGTTTCACCTTCCGCAGCCACCACGGCACAAGTACACGTCCAACAACTTCCTTCACTTGGGGCCACGGCTTCAGGACCTGAGTGAAAGCCATGGGGTTCCTTTAAAGGGGTCTATAAGGGTTACCATAAGGGCTACTATAAGGGTTTAGTATAGGGGCCTTAACAATTAGAATAGGGTTTTGGGGTATATACTTCGGAATTCAAAGCCCGCAGCCCAGAAGCTTGATCGAAGCCGAAGCCCTAAACCAGGGTTTAGGGTTTAGGGGTTTGCACAGTGTTACGGCTTGTAAGGTAGAAGCCTGACAGGTTGGACCACTTGCATCCAATAATCGGAAAGATTACAGTTACAAGAGTGGGAAAAAGCCTAGCAGCATGATGCTGCCCTATCAGGTTTTGGGCCCTTCATTCGTCAGCCTTGTTAATCTAAGCCTTGTGGTTCTAGACCGTCGCAAACCCTTAAGGACCTAAGGGCCCTGAACCCTGAACCCTACGGGGGGTTCGGCATGGTTGTTTGCGCTTCCTACTCCAAGTAAACGCAGTAGCCTCAAAGCTGCTCCAACTCAGGGTCTAGGTATGATTACCAGTAAAATTATGTTATAGTTTATGTATGTTGTTCTTTGCCTATTCATGTAATTTCAGTATTTATTCAATATGATCCCGTGTATATTGGCATGTAAATTAAATTAACGCGTCTTACATTAAGGACGAAAAGACCCTTAAAAGAAATGGCCCTATACGCTTATACTATAAATCCCTATATGGTCTATGAACCTTAAACCCTTTTAGGGTTCATTTCGTCTTTAAGGTAAGGGTTTGGGTCGGATCTTCCCCGTAAGTCCTTCCAGCTCTCTTGCCGCAGGACAAGATTGGCAGGCATGTTGCCTGGCTGAAATTCCCACACCCTAAAGGTCCATGTACCCAAATTGTACATACATAGGCCTTAAAGTAGTCCCTAGAACGGTACTTTGGGGCTAAAGTATCTACTACGTGGGTGTATGGACCCTTTGGGACAGGCTCCTACAGTGCTTAGTTGAAGTATCTTCTTTGGAATCTAGTAGTGTGGATCCTTCAGCCTCTACGTAGACCCCTGGCGCACGCACTCTTATATTCCCTGAACACTTTCGCCGAAAATACCGGATTCCTAAACTCCGTGGTCAATCCCCCTGACCCCACTCCCCGCTTTTTAGATCGGCCTGGGGCCTGAAGCTTGCAAGTTCAGTTCCCCAATGTAGGGGCCTGAATAATTAGAATAGGGTTCGTTTAAAGGGGTCTATAAGGGTTACCGTAAGGGAACTATAAGGGTACTACACTGTAGAGGCCTTATAATAATTAGAATAGGGTTTTGCGGGCATTTTATTAAAACTATAATAAGGAACCCCAAAATAGTATAGGTAGTTATTAAGGCCCCAATACTAAGCGCTTCCGTTGAGTGTGGAGTTGGAATGCTTTAGGCTAGGGTTAGGGTTTATAGTAAGGATTAGGGGTTTAGAGTTTAGGAAGCCCCCTAACCTTCAGCTCTAATTCAATTTCCAGCCCTGAAGCCCTAATGCCTTAATTAATGTAGACAACGCACCCCGTCCGTACTCGGCATTTTAATCGGGATCCGAACGTTAAGGCCCTTTGAATTTTAGGGGTGTGTTCATCTTAGGTTTACATCCTAAACCCTAAACCCTTTAATAAAGCCCTAAGGTTCGAAAACCCGGCCCTTTAACGCTTGAACCTTAACCAACCTACCGAGCCCAATGAAACCCCTGCAAACCCTGCACGACTGTAGCCCTGAAGCAGAGCCCTGGGACTCTCAACCCCCTATACAGCTTCAACCCTAAAACCTAAACCCTAAACCCTGCAACCTTCAAATCCTATAAACTCTTGTGTTAAGGTTACGCATCGTTTGGGGCATCGAGCGAAGCATTACTGGCTTCTCTGAGGAGGAGGCGTGGGTCTAAGTAGGACTCGGATGAGAGGTTTATAGGGGTTCAGGGTTTAGGGGTGAGGGTCTAGGGCTTTAGGGTTTAGGGGTTTTGGGTTGAGGGTTTAGTGTTTCGGATTTAGGGTCTAAGTGTTACTCTTGGGTTTCACAAGGGTTTTGGGTTTGGGGATGTATTCGAACCGTATTTCTTTATATTATAGGTTTTAGGGGGTATAGGGTTGTCGTTCTTTGCAGTTAAGGTTTGTTTTGTCATTTGTTCAGGGTTTCAGGATTTAGGATTTTGCAGGTTTAGTTTTGAGTTTAGGGTGTTTAGGGTTTAAAGTTTGGGGGTTTAGGGCTTTAGGGGCTGACTAGGGTTTAGGCTTTAGGGGATCGTTAGGGTTTAGGGGTTGCGGGGGTTAGTATTATAGTATCCGTAACAGAGGGGGGTTCAAGGGGGATACGTAGCCTAGTGATCCCTAATTCTCCCGAGTACTCCCTAGATTCCCAGTCCCCTAAGGATTGGATTCCTTGTACCCTCCCCCCTTGAACCTCCCTCCCTTAAGGATCCTATAAGAGTAGATTTAGGGATTTCGCCTCGCTGCTCAGGTGAAGTCGATGAGGATTCTGGACCTGAAGGCCTGCCCTACCTCTAGTCTCCATTATAGTTCCCTTTTTTGGTTAACCAGTTCTATGGTTAGGATTCTATAATCTAGATTTTGGTTAACCAAAATCAAAAAAGGAACTACAATGGAGACTATAGGTAGGGTTTTGGGGTTGCCCTGGGTTGAGCGCTTAGGCGGTTGAAAGGTTTCGGCTTTAGAGTTTAGGGTTTTAGGGCTTTAGCGTTTGAGGGTTAAGGGTTCAGGGTTTTAGGGTTTAGGGTTTTTTTTTGAGGTTTAGGGTTTCGGTGTTTCGGGTTTAGGGATAGTGCAGTTTTGTAAATCAGCCGAAGGTTTGGGGTTCGAGGCTTTTGACTTAGGGTTTCGAACGCTTACACAGCCT
Source organism: Symbiodinium sp. clade A Y106 (assembly GCA_003297005.1). Lineage (NCBI taxonomy): Eukaryota > Dinophyceae > Suessiales > Symbiodiniaceae > Symbiodinium > Symbiodinium sp. clade A. The sequence continues at coordinate 18,443 of BGNK01001345.1, read as the reverse complement.
GCAGCCAGGCGATTTTCGCCGAGTTGGTCGGCACGATGCTTCTGATCCTCATCGGCTGTGGTGCCTTAGCTAAGTCAGGAGTAGACCTTAAACCTCGGAGGTCCCCCCNCCGACACCTTCAGCACCCCGAGCCATATACCCAACCTTCAACCCCAACCCCAAATAAATAACCTTGTACCCAACACCCCAAAACCCCAAACCCCGAACCCCCACTGATATCCTTTTATGCCAAGATGTTTGAGGGAGTCTTTTGCTGGCATGGCTTCACCGACTTTGAGGGTAGAGCTCAGAGGCATACAGTTCAAAGGTTAGTTACTAGGGTTTGTGGTGTATATCATAGGGACCCTTAGGGGGGGGTAGGGGGGTAGTTACTAGGGTTTGTGGTGTATATCATAGGGACCCCTAGGGGGGGTAGGGGGGAGATCCTTATGAGTATAGGTTTCAGATGTTAAAGGTTTGGGATTCATCAGCTTGCGGGCGGTGGCTTTTGGTCGCCCGGCATTGAAGTCACCCGAACCCCGTCTACAGAGGGAACCGGGCCTGACTCTTAAACTCTAGACCAGACAAGCCCAGATTCCTAATATGCTGCCCGAAGTTACTGGGTTCTCTTGTTAAGGAACGGCATTTAAGGTAGATTAATTCATTATATGGTTTCTTTTGTATGGTAACTTAAATGAAGTTCCTTAACAAGAACCCAGAATACTACCTTTGATGAAACACTTAATTGCTTGCAAGGTGTGGCATGCGCTTACGGCCCCAGCGATGGCCAAACCCGACTTCTCGTAGCTCTTGCGTTTGGAGGTGGCGTGATGGTGCCGTGGCTTCAAGGTATCAAAAAGCCCCGAAAGTAGATTCAGATTTCTGCCTCCAAGCATACGAATACATTCTCGATTGATATGTTGCTTCCTGCCACCCTTTGTAGAGAGTTGCCGTTTTCGGTCACCTAATTTCTTTTAGGTTTTTAGGGTTTCGGGTTGAGCATGGTCGCCTGTGGGGATGGGAACATAGTATGTAGTAGGCTGGAAAGCAGGGGGAGCGTGTTTGGCGGCTCAGGGGTTTATGGTTCACTGGATTTAAGGTAGGTTCTAGGCAAGATTATGAACAAGACCTGGATCCAGGGATATCGGAGTGAGGCCATCGCCTATGCCATCGGCCATCACAGCGGGGGGCAGCTGAACTGCGCGGTAACTTTCTCGCACCTGGGCTCGAATCAGTGATCCCAGAGCGTACACAAAGGTTCCTTGTAACTCCAAGGATTCCTGTTCAGGGGTTGCCTTAATTGCCCAAAGGGTCCAAGTAATAGTAGAGAAAATACTTTGGGGACCCAAATACCTACTAAGTACCTACTATGATGGTACTTGGACCCTTTGGGTTGCAGCAAGAGTAGGGTCGATATACCTGCGTTGTACATGTGCTTTGGCCTTACACAGGTTCCTTTGTAGGCATGCAGTATACACCCTAAGGGTCCAAATTATATATATATATAGCTAGGCCTTGAAGTATCTACTGTTTGCATTAGGCTGCCAAGACGGGCTTATCGGCTTATCAGAGTTCTGAAGGGTGCATAAACAGCCTTTGAGGTTCCCAGAAAAGTGCACAAGACCTGCAGAGCGTCGGGAAAGCTGTATTTCTGCCCCGAATGAACACATAAAACACGAGGCAGGCAGGGTTCGTCTGTGTAATCTTCAGGGTTCAGGGTGTAAAGCTTCCTGGTCAAAGGGAAGGCAGTGAGGTCCTTTGCTTCGGATTGATTCAATGTTCAGGGATTGGGATGGGCTTACAATCTTGAGATGGCTGTATTTGTTGTTTATATACGGATTATGCAGACGGGGGGTGCTGAACAAAGGTTTAAGGTTTCGGGTTCACAGTTCGCCAGCGTGGCCTACCTTCAGCCGAAGGATTAAATAAGCAGGGATCCTATACACCTGTACCACGGTACGATGAATTCCTCTAATCTGGCATTTGAGCCCTAAGCCCTGAACCCAAAGTCACCCTAAACCGTAACCCCTTTTAGGGTTCATCTCGTCTTCAAGGAGCTGGCATCTGCAGTTCCTAGCTAGTGGAAAGGTTTCGAGTCGATACATCGCAAAGACAATGTGGAGGAGTATGGATGCCATTGACAAACGTACAGTGTATTTCTGGTGTAGTCTAGTACAGTATGGTAAATGGTATGGTACAGTATAGCAAAGTATAGTATTTATAGCATAGTCTAGTGGTATATAGTGTCACCCATGTCGTTCTTATCTTTTATTTTCCTAAGTATAAAGCAACTTGTGCTCGTTCCTCGGCTTGGGTAATACTGTTGATGGACAAAATCCTGCATTACCCATTATAAGGAATATACCATAATTCCCATAGTTTAGGGTCCTTAGGGTCATGCAGGATTTTGTCCATCAACAGTATGTCAAGTGTACTCCGGATACCCTTCGACCCCAAGCCCGCCAAGCCCTACATCCTTGAGCCGCCGGTTGGGAGTCTTCGAAGACCTAGGGTTTAGGGTTTAGGGTTTATAGGGTTTAGGGTTTAGGGGCCCCAGGAATTTGACAGCAGCTGTGTGGTTCATATAGGGCCAGGTGTACCGAAACGAAGCTGCAAAAGCGTCCCCTTCCTGGTTGGCTTGCCCGCAAAGGCTCGTGTGTGGTGGCGCAGTGCCATGGTATCAAGGACCCTGAACCATACTATTAGTGCTGCTGCTACTGCTACTCTGCTACTATTTCTTCTGCTACTACTGCTACTGTTGCTGCCAGTGCCACTACTGCTACTGCTGCTGCTGCTACTGCCGCTACTGCTATTGCCACTGCCTTTGCCACTCGTACTGCTACTGCTACTGCTGGTGCTACTGCTACAGCCAATGCGACGACGGCTACGACGGCGACGACGAGTGCAATTCCTGCTTCCACTGTTTCCAGGGTTTCCTCAATCATCTGAAATTGAGCACCTGGCTGCTGATTTCGATGACACGTTTTCAAGGGTCTGCCTGCAGCGCCTCTGCAAGCAAGAGTCTTCACAGTCCTGTCGCGCAGATCCTGCAAATATCAGATGTCGCCTTGCATCATATACCCATAGGCCCCAAAGTAGTTCCTTTTTGGGATTACCTGAAAAAATTCTGAATGTGAACCCCCAAAAGGAACCACTTTGGGTCCTATGGGTACTGTAAACCTTTCCGCTCAAAGACTAAGCACAAGTTCTACGGTAGCTGACCGTGCCGAAAGGACTGGGGAACTTCGTGGCACAAATGCTCGGCTCTTTCGATGCAGTTGAGATGGGTTCTTAAAGCATGTTCTGGGTTCTGGGTTTAGGGTTTAGGGTTGTTGCGCTCAGCCAGTCGGCTGTGGGCTGAGCGGTTTCGTCTTCCTAACCGCTGTCGGCTGTTGGCTGAGCGGTTTTGTCTTCCTAACCGCTGCCCTCTCTCTTGGTCTATTCGCCCCGGCCCTCACCCGTTTAGATAAATATCTCTAGCTTTCAACACATGCATCACTGCAAACACGCAGACAGGGACCCAGCCTAAACCAGCATGCAGCCCTCTTTCAGCCGAGCTCCAACGCGAGGCAGTGTGCTGGGCGCCATCATCCTTTGTGGCATCTACCCTTGTGAGGACAGGGGAGCTCCAGAAAAGAAGGAACTCAAATATAGATCCCATCTAATAGAGTTTTCAAATTTGAAGGCATGCAGGTCTCCGACAGATGAAAGTAACCGGGAGTGCACCACGGTGTCGGTGTTTCGGCTTGAGGTTTCGTGGTCGGGATTTTGGGCTCAGGGTTGGTGTGTCGGGGCAGTCAGTTGATGTTGCTGTTGCTTGTTGGAGTCTTCCTCTTGGTGTGGCCGTTGCAGCTGATGACGGGCATTCTTGTTGCTGTTGATGCTGCTGCTGCTGCCAATGCCATGAGTAGCTAGTCTCATTTTAAGCATGAGTATGCATAAACTTAGCGATTTTTAGTAGAACTGCCAGGAAGCTTGCAGATTTTCTGCGACACCATGTACAGCCCATGCAAGCATGCCGCAGGAAGACAAGACGGGCTCACTGGCGTCCAACATGCCTGCGCCAGGAGCCGTGCGAGCACCCCAAACCCTAAACCTTAAACCCCGAACCTTTAACCCTAAACCTTAAACCCTGAACCTTTAAGTAAACCCTAAACCGTGCCAGGTGTGGGGTGGCTCTAGTATAGCAGTAGCGGTAGCGGCAGCCATGGCCATACCTGTGGAGTCGCTGCAGTACGTAGTAGTAGTGGTCGTGGTAGTGGAAGTGGTATTGGTCGTGCTAGGAGCAGTAGTGGGTAGTAGTCAATATTCTTGCTATTGTCATTAATATTAGTAGGAGTGGTAGTAGTAGTCGTTGTCGTAGTAGTCGTAGTAGTAGTAGTAGTAGAAGTAGTAGTAGTAGTAGTAGTAGTAGTGGTGGTAGTAGTAGTAGTAGTAGTAATAGTAGTAGTAGCGTAGTAGTAATGTAGTAGTCAAGTAGTAGTAAAGCAGGAGTGGTGGTAGTAGTCGTCGTTGTAGTCGTGGTGGTAGTTTTAGTAGTAGTAGTAGCAGCAGAAGTAGTAGTGTTGTATTTAGAAGCAGAAGTAGAAGAAGTTGTTGTAGTAAATGTAGTAGAATTAGCAGTAGCAGTAGTAGGAGATTGAGGCAAAACAGTTGTGGTAGTAGGGGCAGCAATGGTATTCGGCACTGTTGTTGCTGCCAAAGGATCTGTCTCAGGACACTCTTCGTCAATCCTATGCAGTACTTGGCTTGACCATGTTGCTTTTGGGGTTTGCTAAGTAGTGCTCAAGCTTGGGTGTGCTGTTGTCTGAGGCTTTGAAGGTCTGCACTGCCTTGCAGGATATGAAGAGTGGCGGGTGCTGTTTGGCGCAGCCCGGCATCGCACTAGCTGCGGCCATGTAAGGAGTTGTCCTTGTATACATGTAACAACTCCAGCAGATTCGGTTCGGCCCCAGATACTTTGACACCCTCAATCTTAAACCCGAAACCCCTAATTAGACCCCAAACCCTAAGCCTAAACCCCTAAACCCTAGCCTAGCCTCTATGCGTCGCAATCTAATGAATTGGTGACACGTCCAGCTTCGTCTTCACAGGGGACCTAGATACGAGAAACGGAAGCCTGTAGTTGCCGATCCTTTTTAAGGGAGTAGATGAATTCGTTCATGCAGAAATACATCCTTGCATGGAAGCAGTGTTTCCGATGCGCATATCTACATGGTGGGTACGTTTATATGCGTACACGACATACACACACACATCTCTCTCTCTCTCTCGCTCGCTCTCCGTACGTATCTGTGTGTATACATATATATATATATATGTATATACACGTATGTAAACATGTTCGGTTGTGTAAACTCCGACACACACACACCCACACATGCGTATAGCTGGTCATGCGATGCTTTGCAGGCATACACATTGCGTGTGCATAAGTGCATAGTTAGCATGGTTCACATATATATATATATGTGTATAAATACAAATACGTTATATATAGAGCTGCGTGTAGTGTATATATAATTATATATAAATAAATAAATATATATATATATATATATATATATATGTGTGTGTGTGTATACATATATACAGGCATAGCTACATGCATACATAAATTCATACATGCATGGGTGGCTGCATGCATACATGGCAACACGCACCTGACTACCGACTATCTTGAAGTCGGAGCGACCTCAGATCAGCTTGTCTGACATCATCTTGTGTTGCCAAGCCGAACATGCAACCATTCAGCTTTGATCTTGCCGCAAAGAAGCACAAAGAAAGATGAGCCATGACGCACAGCCTCATGAAACAGTACCTTATTTTGACGAAGCCTTGACAGCAAGTCCGAGGAAATATTCGGCACCTTCATGCTGTGTTTCACCGCGACTGGGCAGACAGTTGCTTCAGGGATCATGCATCCCATAAGGTTAGACCGGGGCAGCACTTGCTCAGTTTGCTGCTTTTGGTTTCACGAAGGGTATCCCTTAGAGGCTCATGACAGTGATTCTAGTTTTTGGTTTGGGTGAGCAAGTGTTCTACCATGAAATTTGCAAGCAGCCTATTACATGATGACAAGCTTTGGATGAATCTGCAAATGGGCACCCCTACTGTAGCTAATTGGGAAGTTTTAGGCTTCGTGCTTAAGAAGCTGATCTAGTTTCTTTGCGGATACCGTAGTCGGAGACGTAACAAATGTAACAGCGGCAGTCCTATGTCTAGTTTGCGTTTTGTCGGTATCAGGTCGTCGCCAGCGTATTGCCTGCATTTTGCAAGGTCACCTGGATTTCCCGGAAATTTTCACCACAGCCCATATAGCAATTCTCGAGCTTCAAAACCAGCTTGTTATGGCACGCTAGAACCAGCTGACCACAGCGAATCGAGATGGCTCAAGCGCCGATGCGCCATTCCCAAAGCTGGCTGTTACCCAGTACAAACTTATGGGAAACACAGTAACAGTACATGCACTTCTCGTCTTTTTACTGTTAGCTAGCCGATATTGGCGCCAGAATGATGGGCATTATAGTCTTCGTCCACTGGGCCGACGACGTAGCAGCAGGAGCAGGAGCAGCATGAGTAATTCGTGTATCAGGTAGTAGTGGTGGTGCTGGTAGTAGGAATACTGGAGTTGGTGGTCGTTTTGTACAAAATCGAGAGTGCGTATCTCGATCGCGAACGCTGAGGTTTGGGAGTGCGCTGTAACGCCGGCTGCTAGTTGCGGAAAGAACGTTTGCTTGGCGACCCTTGGGGTAGAGAAAGGCTCATGGTTTCCGGCTTCGTCCGAATCAGCAATATAGGGGCCTTAATAATTATCTATGTTATTTTGGGGATTCCGTATTCATTATAATCATACTTCATCCGAATGAGTACCTAATCTGATTGGGTTTTGGGAGACAGGGCTTTGGGATTGCAGTTTGGGGCTTTTGGGTTTCGGCTGCCTAAACCTGTGCCTTCCCTGCTTCCGTTTGCACTGACCCCAAGGTCGAAAGTTGATAAAATCCTACATCCCGAATACGGGAATCCTAAAGCTCTACAGCCATGGATGATTGCACCCCTGAACCTGAGCCTCACAATAGTCAGGACGATGAAGCATAGTTCTGGTCACCTGAGGATTGGTGGGGCCGTCTTTGTGAATGTGCTTATCTTGCTACCAGTCCCTGGGCTTTCAAATTCCAGCATTTGGTTTTGGAGTCAAGGGCTTCAGGGTGTCGAGGGTTTGGGGTGTCAGCAAGTTCAAGGGCTTCAGTGTTACGGGGGGAGGGGGTAGGGTTAGGGTTAGGTCTACAGCTTTAGGAGTTCACATGGCTTCTGTAGGGACACGTCGTTCATTCATCAGTTTGTAAGATGCAAGCACCGGCTCACCTTTGTGGGTTTAGGGCTTAGGGCTTAGGGTTTATGGCTACTTCCATTGCCATGATTGTTAGTGTTGCTGTCTCTCTTTATATATTCACTCATTTGATTATTCTGGCGACCCCTTGTAGCCGAAACCCTTTTCATGCTCTTCGCCATGATTAGGGCCATGATTAGCCCTCGCACATCTAAGTGCATTACATACATATATATATATATATGTGTATATATACATATACATATACATATACATGTATGTAGGTAGGTAGGTATGTATGCAACCCCGGCCCCTAAACCCTAACACGCACACACGAAGCAGGTGGATGGCTGCTCCCTGAATCCGAATCGCTCCTTCGGCCCGGCGGTGGTCAGCGCCTTGCGAGGAGATCTGGGATGAAACAAGTATATATACATTATAACCCTATATAATATACCATAACTTAAAATAGCATGATATGATATTGTATGTACGTATGTATGTACATATATATATATATATATATATACATACATACAGATATACAAATAGCTTATGCCACAGCTGTTCAGTTACTTTTCGTATTACAGTCCAGACTACTGCCGTCATGATTACATTGTTTTTGACAGTGAGTTTAGTCCTACCGTTTCATGTTGCTTGACATTTTTCATTCGTCTCAATCTGATTGTTGTTATTGCGACTGTGTTTTGTCTATAGCCGTTATTACGGAGTTTTGAGGAGGGGTCGGGAGCGTTGGGGACGCGGGGCCGCAGGTTTACAGCTTAGTGCCTGGAGAAGTGGGTGCTGAGTGTGTGGTTGAATGTTGCACGAGCCCTGGGGTTTACAGGAGCAAGAATTGGAAAAGGTATGGGTATTGACAGATATGGCAGCAATGATGAACAGGCATCAGTCGTCCATATTCAACTACAAGAAAGAACAGCTGCCGTCGACACCGCCACCGNTGGGTCTAAAGCACGGTCCGTGCCATCCGGACGAACTTTGGCTGCTTTTCAACTACATAGAAAGTGAGATAAACATAGACCACCACCACCACCACCACCACCACCACCAGTGTCGTCGGCGCCGCCGCCACCACCACCACCAACAACAATTTCCATCAACAACATCATCCACATCAGCGGCATTGTCTCGGATTTCAGCAACTTCCAGAGCCGGCTATGGTTCTCCTCGCAGGATGCTCCAACTATCAAGAAGGCGGTCTGGAAGCCTTGTGGATGATGTTGCCTGGCAGGTGACCCTACCTTAGTAGCTGGAGTGGATACACTTTACACTTTTTGGGGTAATATTACCCACTGTAAAAACTAAAAGTGTACACCTTTGGGGGCTTACGAACTCAGCAACTAAGCTACTTAGTAGCTGGGTTAGAATAGGGTTCTTTTAAAGGGGTCTATAAGGGTTACTACAAGGGCTATTGTAAGGATATAATATAGTTGGCTAAATAATTACCTATACTATTTGGGGGGTCCCATACTATAGTTACAGCAAAATTCTAATTATTAAGGCCACTGTATTACTCAGTAGCTGAGTAGGTAACCTTTCACCCTTGGGGTTTCTATTGCCCTACCATAATTGAACAGGTTAACCTTCTTCGGACTAGGGTACTCAGCCCCTAAGCCTAGACACCACTGTCACAACGTCCGAATCCTTCTGCACATTCCCAGTTTGTTTTGCACTGCAGCTGCCAGGGATTTATATCACAACTCACAGCTATGCTATGTGTAGGTACCTTTGCACACGAAACAAGTCTTGGCTGTTTGAGGACAACCATTCCGTTTAATTTCAGGGACCTTATATTACCTTTGACGACCTCTCGGCATCTCGGTATGACGACACCCTAGTCCTAACATTGAGCACAGCAATAAATCCGTCGTCAGTTAGCCTCTGCAAATTCTGAGCCTTAAAGCTCAGAGATCCGAATATCCCTTAACTAAGGAATATACCTTAAATTATAGGGGCTATTCCTTAATTAAGGGGCATTGGGATCTCTGGGAGTTTACACCCAAGGCCCCAAACCTTTGACAAGTCTATGCAGCAAGTTTGAGCTGCAGAGGTTTTTAGGCCCTCTCTTGGGCGGCCTGCTCGCAGCGCTGATGCAGCGCCCGCTGCAGCCAGACAAGGCGTGTCCTTCACGGTGCTTGTTGACCAACCCTAAACCCTACACCCCTAACCCCTAAACCCCTAAACCCCTAAACCCTACACCCCTAACCCCTAAAGCCCTAAACCCTAAACCCCCCTAAACCCTAAACCTTGTTGACCAAACTTAGGGGAGCCACCACTGAATTTGAAGTAGCACCCTGCGACTCTAAATCCCCATTTGGGGACACACCTCCCAGGGATCCCAATACCCCTTAATTATAAGGAATACCTAGGGTTCCTTAAAGGGATCTATAAGGGATCTATAGGGTTCCTTTAAGGGATCTATAGGGTTAAGGGTTTATAGACTCCAATACCCCTTAATTAAGGAATATACCTTAAACCATAATATGAAGGCCCCTACAATTCAAGGTATATTCCCTAATTAAGGGATATTGGGATCTCTGAGCTTAACGCCTAAACCCCTAAGCCTTAAACCCCACTGCCTGCAGCTTGGGGAGTTCTCCTGGGTGCAGGCCATCTTCAGTGGCGAAGAGACTGTGGATTCCCCAAGGAACGAAGAGCGCCTTGGACAGCTCATTCATTATTACAGAAACGACGGGATTTGTTTTAGGGCTTTTTGGGGAGTCGTAACTCAATGGTTCCTACGACAATGGCACGGCGAACATGACAAGCGGGGCGGTGATGAAGCTGATGATGATTGTGACGATGATGACAATGATTAAAGTGATGTTGACGACGAGGACGATAATGTTTATTGCGCTCAGCTGGTTGCGGTTGATGTTTGTGCTTTGATTCTGTAAACCAATGAGCTTGACTTGTTGCTTGGTTGTTGTTCCAGTTCCTAGCAGTGCGATTGTGTTTTGATGCGTTCTACGTAGTCGTAGCTGCTGCTCTTGCTAGTGTTTGTGTTGTTGCTGTGGCGGTGGCGGCGGCGGCGGTGGTGGTGGTGGTGGGGTGGTGGTGGTGGGGCTGTGGT